>BQNB010037787.1:0-49209 GCA_026074375.1 Tanacetum coccineum | reverse complement strand
CTTTATGAACAGACATAAGACTGACGTAATACTCAGTAACAACCAACACATCATATAAAGTCAAAAAATCAGTTAAGACCAAATTCCCTACCTTTGTAATGAAAGCTTTTGTCCCATCATGATGTGAAACTTTAATTTTAAGGTAGGAAATATCAATAACATTAACTAAGTTCTAATCTGTATTTGTTAAATGTTGATTAGCTCATGAATCAACAATGATACCAGCCTGCTCAAGAGCAGACTCATAACTACTATTAGCAATGTTTTAAAAACCGGTTCAAACCGGCCGGTTCAACCGGTTGAATCGGGAACCGGAGTGGTGACCGGTACGTTGCTAGCCGGGTTTTTGCTTAAAATTGAACTGGATTGACCCGTCGGGTTTTGGTCGACCCGGGTTGAACCACCGAACAAAAACCGGCCGGTTTAACCTTTATGTGATGAAAAGACAAAAAATGATACAACAATGGATGATGTAATGGGACATGATCATTGTAATTGAAGCACAAATCAATGGATGATGGAATCAATGTTTTAAAAACCAGTTCGACCCGGCCGGTTCAACCGGTTGAACCGGGAACCGGAGTGACGACCGGTCTGTTGTGAGCCGGGTTTTTACTTAAACTCGAACCGGATTGAACCGCCGGGTTTTGGTCGAACCGGGTCGAACCGCTGGACCTAAACCGGCCGGTTCAACACTTATCAATAGAAAAGAAAGAGTGTAACGTTAGATTATGTCACCGGACTAGTTGGATGTATAACTGAACCTTGGCATAGATAGTAGTTGAAAATCGATGGATGGAGCAACATGATGCAGTGATGATGGTTGAAAATAAGGATCCGTCTGTGTGATTTTGCTTTATGAGAAATTTTTGTTGTGACTTGTGATGGTAGTTGAACATGATGCAAAGTGGTTTGTGTTGATGAGTGTGTGTAATAACTTTATGATAGTAGCTTGTTCAGTACTTTTGGGTTTTGTCTGTGCTCGTCAAAATAAGTTTTTAAAATATTCTAATACAGTAATTTAGATGACTATCCTTTTGCATGTGAAATAAGAATTGATATTTGCTTCTTATCATGCATGCCAAGTACTACGTATTAGTTTCTTATTAGCTAATAATGAGTTGCGTCTTTTTCTTAAAGTATCGGTAATTTTTACTTTCGATGTAAATCCGGGTTGATTCGGCGGTTCAACCGGTTGAACTGGTGACCCGGTGAACCGGCGACTCGACCGAGTCAATTAAAAACCCGGGTTTTAAAACATTGGATGGAATTGGAGTTTTGGTTTCTTGTAAGTTGGCATAGTGCTACGATGGTGGAGGAGGAAAATAGGAATCTGTGGGTTTTTATTATATCAATAATTATAACGAAGAGGCATGGGAGATATAGAAATATTCAAGGTAGGCTTGATGTTTTGACTTTTGAATAATGAATGTAGCCCATCGATGATACGTAGTATGAGTTAAAGACTTCCGTAGCAAAATATTACTGTATTTCATAGTGTATTTTTTTTTTGTTTTTAAGCCCACAAGTAATTTGTTGGATGTCATCAACGAGCTATGAATATTTGTTTGATATTAGGCATGCCTATTTATTATTTGTGTTCCTCTTATCTTACAAACTGTATGTACACATAACTATTTTTCTTCTTTGGAGATAGAACCAGTTTGACCCGACGGTCCAACCGGTGAACCGGCGATGTGGCCGGGTCAATTAAAAACCCGGGTTTTAAAACATTGAGATATTAGAACAAGAGAATTTATGATTAAAAATCTTACTATTGTTAAAAACAATTAGGGGTGAGCATACTGGACCGGAGACCGGACCGGACCGGACCGGACCGAAAGTATTTCGGTCCGGTCCGGTCCTTGGACCGTGCTCACCCCTAAAAACAATACTTGCCATATTGGCATGTGTTGAAATTTACTGAAATTGTGGGAATCGAGTCATACATGAAAATGAGTTTGGAGGTACGGAGTGTACACCCATCAAGTCGCTGATTCTCCCTGACTCTTTTAGTGGTTAGCTTAATGTCTATTAAATGGGCGGTTTTAACATTAAATGTTTTTAACCACCTTGACCTATTAAATGAGCGGTTTCAACATTAAATGTTTGTAATCACATTTACCTATTAAATGGGCGGTTTTAAGTTTGACTTAATAACCATAATTATGGTTATGCAACCACTAATGAATTTATGAAGGAGGTTATGAGATAAATTGGCCGATTAATCCTCATAACTCCTTTAGACAAGGAGTTACAACTCTTTTAATTAAGAGTTTTCATCCTTATAAATAGAGATGAACACGTGCATGGAAAACACACAGAAACATCTATACTACATATTAAGCATCTTTGCATTCTAAAAATAGAAAGCTTGAATTTTCAAGTTACAACTATTTAAGCATAGTGTACAAACATTATTAATTAAAACTTGAAAATTTAAAAACATTATTAATTAAAACTTGGCAAATTACAAACATAATTAATACTCTTAATTAATACTCCTAATTAAAATACCCCTATTACCTAAATGTACAATCATATCTACACATTTTACAACCATAGAAAAGCATACTATACAACTTTTTAATAGATAATTAATACACCTTTTAAAACATTAAATTACTTAAAAATACAACGATATATCTACATTGTACAACCAATTAAAAACATATATACCTAATTAAATACAACCAATTAAAACACCCAATTACTCAAAAATATAATAATATTTTCACAATGTACAATCTAAACAAGCTACAATATAATCCAAAGTATAAACTAATTAAACACACTATTTAATTTTATTTTTAAAACACCTCTAAAATGAAAAAGTATATGTTATTATACACATTGTACAAACTAATAAAATACACAAAGCTTTATACAATTATATGCTAATAATTGATGGTACATATAGTTTTGAAAACCGGACAGGACGAATGGGCTCAACCGAGAACCGAAGTCGCCACCGGTTCGGCTAGCTAATAAAAGCCTTCCGAAAACGAACCGCAGAGGATCCGTCGAACCGATACAAACGGGTGAACCGAGATCTATTTTCCGGTCAATCGTCATAGGGTACCCGCCGCCGCGACGCGCGGGTACCCTGTTAGTAAACACTTAAAGGCGAAAGGGTTTTAGAATTGTGCCTCATTCAAGAACATAACATTTGGTCTTATCCCAAAGAGATATTCATGATACCCAGGCGTTAGGGTCGAATAGTTTCTTTTAGAAACTGATTACGAGATTTTATTTGATATCCGGTTACCATTGATTATCTTTATCTTGTTGTGGGAACTAACCACCAACAGCATGTACTCCTTTACCAACATCTTAAATAGAATTTTCCTTGATCAAAGAAATAAGTTTTAAAATCTGTTCATCATAAAAGGTGGAAGTGGAACTAGTTCCAACAGAGTTATTGTTATTTATAAACCTCCTGTTAAATTTTCGAACATTTTGAGTATTATTATTAAAGTTATTATTTTTTACAAAATCAGCAGGATACCTAGTCAACTTAAAACATCTATCAATAGTATGCCCATTAAAGCCACAATGTTCACACACCATAGTAGGACCACCAACAGCCTTTTTATTTCCAATATTATTTGGTCTAGTTACAATTGTAGGTCTAAAGGAATTGCCAGAGTTTTGGGATCTCTGAGCATTCCTTTATTTTGTGACACTAGAGTTAAACACAGAAGATTGAAACCTCTGAAAGGTTCCAGCTCCTGAACCAGTAACAACAGCTCTGTGAGACCCCTTACTAGAAATGATAACATATGCACCTTCAGCATCAGGTAAGGGATCTCTAGATAGAATATTACTCTTTAATTGGATAAGAATCATCTAAACCCATTAAGAATTTCATTAATTTCATAAGTTGATTATGTTTCTTAAAATCCTCAGCAACATGACAAGTACACCTAGGTAACTGAACAAGAGCGTCAAACTGCTTCCAAAGAGTACTCAACTTATTAAAATAATCAGCAATAGGAGCACCATTTTGAGATAAAGAGTTAATCTTATGGTGTAAGTTAAAAGTAACAAAATCATCAACTCTATCAAAAGTTTTTTTTAATTCATTCCAAACTTCAAAAGCTCTTTTAGAAAAAAATTAACCCAGAAAAAGATCCTCGGATATAGAATTTAAAATCTACCCCAGAACAACAACATTAACTATATCCCATTGTCTACCCATAACTTCATTAGTATTAGACTATCTACAAGTATTATCAATAAATCTAGTCTTATTTCTACCTTATAAAGCAAGAAGCATAGCACAAGGCCACACATAATAATTCTCAGTTCCTTTTAACTTAATAGACACAACAGTAAGAGTACTAAAGTCATTAGGGTGTAAACGCAAAGGATGACAAACATCCAGTTTACTAATCAAGGTCACATTATCAGTATCAGAATGAACAGAATTCTCAAACACATCGTCAGTAAAACCATGCAAAGACATGATGACAAAAAACGAACAAGACATATAAGCACAAATAAGCTAACAATAAAAGAAAAGAAATAGCTAATACCAAGAATAAGTCACGAAGTTCACATGCCTCCTTGTCACTAAAGTGGTAGGTAAAGGGCAGAGTGACTTGTTCAAACAACAACAAATCTTCACAACACTACAAACAACAATAAAATGTATGGTCTTTACACACAAACCATATAAAGTATATAAAAGCAACAATAATAGGCATACATGAAAATCCAAAGACATCACAAAAGTATAAACATGGTTTACCTACTTCAAGATTCAAAAGTACAATCTGCACATACAAAACATGTAAGTAATTAATCCTTTAAGCATCACGTTTTCCATAAATAATTACCTCATACGCGATGAAGGCCAATTCAAGTTAATTTAGGTTTGAACTTGTAATGCTAACTCTAATTAGGCAAAGATATTACAACAGTCGTAAAAGTGGACCACCGTTTCAGCAAATTCATTTTTACGACAACAAAATTACAACTCATCGATTTATCGCGGAGCCATCCAACTTTTTGCATAGCCAAAACCACAACTGACCGGATGACCAAACCATCAAATTCAAGCTCCAAATCTAAAAGGCACATTCACATAAATCACCACCTACGTTTTAAAGAACTGCAAAATAAACAACAAGAATCCAAATCACGAAATGTATTCTAATCAAATTAACAACAAAATCAAAGCATGCAAAAATCCTATTTAAGTTATATATGAAAAAAGTGGCAAAACCACAACATGAAACCACTTCATTTTTAGATAAAAAACAACAAAACCACAACGTGCATCAACTTTATCCTAACCATCAATGGCAGTCAAGAACCCTAACACCCATGCCACAATTTTTAGTAAGAACAACAACAACAAATAACATACACAAATAACAACAAAAACAACAACAAACATACCCTTAATCTGACAACCATGATCAACGATACATCTGGCAGTACAATAACCTAAATCCGCCCTTCAAGCTGCAGAAACTTAAACAAGTCAGCTAAAAAAACAAAACGCACTTTCAAACACCACATGCAATACAACATTTCCAAAGTCTTACATGCTTAAAACATAATCAAAGTTACACGAACAAACATCAAAAACAAAAAGCATACCCATAATATGTGACTTGAAAACAGAAATCTAGAAGAAGCACCTACACCTAGATATCTGAAACCACGAAACCACCAAACAACCAACATTCTAAACACTGTGAGTATATTTGGGGAGATAGAAAAATGCATAAACATAGAAGCACTAAAAAAGAGTATTGAGCACACTTCATCGGTGCTTAGTTTGTAACGAAACCATGTCAGCAAAACCTAAGTATAACCCAAAAAGAGAAATATGGCCCAATAACTAATGCAAAATGACCTCATTATATGCAAAATGGCGTCATCCACACAACTAATGTATAATAGGATAATGTTATGACACTTGGATCCACAAATGTTGTTTTAAAAAATAGTTTTTCAGTAAAAAAACTAGTGGCGCAGCTTGTTGCTTGTTTGTCTTACACCTTTATGTAAATCTTAATTTTATTAGTTTTAAAAAATTGAATACTTATATGTTATACTGTTACATATACCTTGTTACATAGGTTATTATATAAAGATGTTACTAAAGTTTACTTGAAAGTTCGACTAAGTTACTATAGTTTCATTTTGTTCACTTTGGTTAATACACATTTAAGAAGCATACCCACTATAATTTCAGTGTTAATTTGAGTAACATGAACACATATTTTTTAATAAGTTAAGTAACATAAATATCGCTTTTTTACTAGTTAAGTGATGTTTACGTGTATTCTTATAGGTTCAGTAACCTCAAAAGTCATGTTTCATACCTTTAATAACCTAAGTGAACCAAATGAAACTATGGTAACTTAGGCGAACTTTTGTGTAAACTTTAATAACTTCTTTGTATAATAACTTTTTGTAACATATACCTTAAGTTGTGGTATATTGGAACTTGCCATGTTTCTGTATGAAAAATGATTGTTGTGCCTACTAATTATGCCTACAAATGTATTTAACAATTTGATTGTTTGATTTAAAAGAATGATTGGTGAGAATTTGGAGAGAAAAAATTGATAATACAATTGTACAAGTGATTTATGCATTAGGCATTTATTTAAGCATGTGTTACTGTTTTTATATTATTCTTGAGGATTTTAAAAGTTGTTAAGTAAAACAATGTTAACATTAATTAATTTCAACCGTTGCTTATCTTTATTTTATTTTATTTTAGTTAGTAGCACAAGTTGGCTAGTAGATGATACTAGCTAAGCAATGAAATTATGGAAGTCGTAAAAATATAATTAATTATTAAGGCATTATGAATGGAATATACACAAGTAGTAATAAAATATTTTAACCATCATATTATTCGCTAGTTGAAAATATGAAGTAAAAAATTTTGGTTGTTATGTCATGTTTGTCCGTTTTTTTTTCCAATTATAAAAAATGGAACTATTTGTCCGACTAAAAGAGTTGGTATAGCATCGGACTAAATGACATTAAATCTTACTATATCTAAATTTTCAGTTGTTTAATTAAATGTGCAGGGGTATTATAATGAGTGTGCAGGGGCACCTTTATTGCCTCCACCCCTTCATCTATCCATTAAAAGTTTACACCGGTTGGGAAGTCCCGTTCATTCTGCAGTTACACAAAGTGTGGAGGAATGCTAATCACTTCCAATCATCCAGGTTACATCAATGGAAACATCTCCATTTAATGTAAGGAATGCTAATCACTTCATGTACTTATAATTAAATACTTATAATTAAACAAACACATACCGATCTCCTAAAGCGTGATTTCAATCTCTTTTTGATTTTGAAATTAGGGTTTATGTGAGAATTGAGGGTTTTGTTAATTTTGTTTCTTTCGGATAATTTTTTGCAGGTTACTTTGATTTTACAGGTTTTGGTTTCAATTTCTTTTTTGATTTTGAAATTAGGGTTCATGTTAGAACTGGGGTTTTTGTTAATTTTGTTTTTTTCGGATAATCTTTTGCAGGTTATTACTTTGCTGATGCTGCTTGCAGGTTAACTTTTTTTTATTGTACTGAAGTTTTGCAAGGGTCAGTATTTCTTATAGGTATGCAAAATCAAACTGCTGGTACCTTAAAATCTGTTCAAGTGGATTATCTTGCTGATACAGGTTTGCGAATTTATTTGTGTATGCTTCATAACTGTTACATGCTATATATAAATTGGTCATCATAATAGTAATTGCTTATCGTTGTAGCTTTGATATCATTTATATTAGTGTGTCCTGCTTTAATCCTATGAAATATGAGCGTGATAAAACAACATAACAGTAGTGTCTGAGTCATAAAAAGCCTCGAGCGACATCCTTCTAATGTAGTATCGGTTGTTCAAGTTATATGTTGATGTAACTATGTGATTAATTAGTCGGAGTCATATAGAAGCTGCTGTAATGAAACAATATGTAGGAGATAAGCTTTAAATGTGCTTTTTGCAATTTGAAATTGAAACTTCTAACATCGTTTATTTAAGTGTTCGGTGAACTCTCATTACTTGAGGAGCTAATGAGTAATGACCAATTGTGATATTCGTGTAAAAAAGAAAAGAGTTTTGTTTGCATTAAGTATAAGCCAAAATCAGACATAAACTGAACAACACAAGTTAACAGTTGTTTTCATTTCTCAAGTTGATTCCACACGACATAAACCAGTCTACAATCTCAATTAGTCTTCAGAATTAATAGGACTTCTTTTCAGTTTGAGTGATATTTTTTATTGTTTTTTATCTCTCGCATTCAAATAATTCTCAAAATGTGTCATGTAGCCATCTCAACTTAGTTGCTATACCGTGTGGAAGGCGGGGAACTATACTTCGATGATAGTAGTTTGGTAAGCACTGTTTACATCTCATTATTGTCACACCTCGCAATTTTCGATATTTTAAATTACTATTTTACCTTTTGACTTTATGATTTTGACTTGACTTTTTGACTGTTGACCTTTTTCGGTTACATAAAAACGATTACCGCGTAGCCGGTAAATTTTCGAAACGTATTTAAATAATAAACTATAATTACTATTATTATCGCTCATTTGCAAATTTATTTTTCTAACTTATTTGATTTGAAAACGAGAAGATGTATTTTTATTCCTGAATTGATTTATCAAAAACGACCCGCTAAATTACGTTTTCGTTAGTCGGACTCTAAAGCAATTTGATGTTAACGAAATTACGAACAATACTTTATAGTTTGCGAGACTTGAAAACCAAGCTGAAATGACTTAAATAGCATCGACAAAATTTTGAACGCTAACTAGTACCGACCCACAAAAATAATTAAATTTATATTTAATTATCCTTTTTATATTAATAATTATATTTAATTAATTATTAATTTTTTATTCAAATAGGTTTATATAACAAATCCTAGGTTCAATTAAAGTTTCATTTTTACGAACAAAGGTTACCGTGTTACCCAAATAAATAATAAACATTAAATTTACATTTTTATAAAAAACATTATAAAGATAATCAAGTAAAATACTCGTTTTTTTCATAAAATTTGATTAGAAAACAATGGCGCAAGTTCGTTTTGGAAACATCCGTTTAGTCACTCAAACGAGTCCGGAACCATTATTGTTTAAAAGTTTCTCCAAAATTTCACATTGATCCCTGGGAGAATATTTTTCACTTTGTAACCCTTATACTAATATATATATGGATTTCTTTTATACAATTTTTATATTTTTTTATATATATAAATTTTACTCATTTACCTTTATATAATAACACACACACAAAAACCCTACAACACTTCCCTCTCCCCCCTCTCTAACATTTTCGGCGTCCGCCCCGGAATTACCGACCGGATTCGGCCACTTACCACCGGCCGTCGCAACCCCACCTCTCACGACCACCTTCATTCATACACCTTCAAAACTCATCACTACAACATTATCTCCACCTCGGTCGTACACATATCCGTCCCCGGTCATCACACCTACTCCCACGCACCTCTCCACGCCAATGCAGGCCACACGAATACTTTCATCATAACCTCCATCCCTCCAGCTAGTTCACTCCCCACACGCACCATTCCTGCCACCACATCCCCCAGTCTAAAAGGTACGATTGGGCTGTATAACCACCAAAAAGAGTATAGTCTCGCCCCCCTCCCGCCCCCGGGACAGTATTTTTCTGACGTTTGGTTTTCTTATTTTAGGGTGCGTTTGGTTCTGTAAACGTGTGCAAGGGGTGTTTGTTTGCAGCCGAAAACACCACAAAAGTGGTGTTTGGTTGGGTCGATATCACCACAGCCGCACCTCAAGGTGTCGGGCTTGTGGTTGTTTTGTTCTTCTTTTCCCCCGCTTGTCTTTTGTTCGTTTTATTGTGACTAGTATTCACGCCCGAAGGGGGTGTTTGTTTCTGCGTTTATCACTCGAAAATGGGTGTTTGTTTCTGCTGTTAAACAGCCCACATAGGGTGTGTTTGGCTGCAACAGCAGCTAGGGTGCGTTTGGTTGGTTGGGACAGCCCCGAAGGGGTGTTTGTTTCCGGTTTAACAGCCCCATAGGGGTGTTTGTCTTTGGGTTTAAAACCATTTAGTGTGCGTTTGGTTTTGAGTTTATAAGCAGAATATGAGCGTTTGGTTTATGCAAAAAAAGGGACGTTTGGCTCTTGGGTTAACAGCCCCAACAGGGGCGTTTGGTTCGCTGTCTAACCACCCCTAAGGGTGCGTTTGGAACAGCTACCCTCCGCTCCCCACTAAGGGGTGTGTTGGTTTTTGCTAATATTGTGTTAATTATTTGATTTCGTTGTTATAATAAGAAACACGCGGAGTATATAGCAATTTGGATTGATCTTAAGTGTTAAACATGAGTTTTTATAAAAATGGAAACGTACCCCTCAGCTCCAAACGGCAAAGTCATGCCAAAATTTCTAAAAACCTTTATACTTAATAAATTTTCATTAAAGTTTATACTATTTTAGAACCCCGATAAAATGACAAAGTTATATAGTTTTTTTAAGATTTTTAAAGAGTTTTTTTTACAAAAAAATAAATCGGTAATAACGAAAACTATACTTTTGCAAACACGACGACTAGTTTAACACGTTAATGAAATATCAAATATAAAATAGTTTTTTTATTATTCTTAGATTAGTAAATAAAATAATAAACTTTTACACAACTTTAAAAAACATCATTTATCTAATTCGTAACTTTAAACGTGTATTACTTTTACGCAAGAACTTTTTATTAACTTAATAGTGACTTTCGACAATCAGGCGAATTATATTATTATCCATTATTTTTAATCAAGTATCTTATTTAATACTTGATAAGTCTCATTTTATATTTGTTTATATTATATTTTTATTACTCTTTTGTTTTTTTATTATTTTATTTATCTTTCGTATTTCCTATCCCTTATTTGTAGAAATTTTCCTTTCATCATTTTATTATATTTTATATAATACTACGATCTTTCATTTTGAATGTTTGTTCTTATTATATACTTCACCATATGAATTATATAATTGTTCATTTTTCATATGTAATATATATACGGAATATATTACATACTTTGCGTGTGTTTTTTGGTTTATTTTATTTAACCAACCACCAAACTCATCCAAACTCATCCAACTTGAAATCCAAATCTCTTATCAACGAGTCGCGTTGAATTCTGCGTCGCAATCCATCGGAAACCCAAAAAATTCATCAACCCAAGCTAATGGGTCTTAGCCGTTAAGTTAAGCTGCAACATCTTGGTCGAGCCGTTTCGTTCTTCGTTAGTGCTGTCCTTATTTGCATTTCTGCTAGTTGCTCTGCAACGTCAAGGTGAGTTCATAGTCTCGCATTTCAATCTTTTCAATGTTTTATAAACCCGCGAGGGGAATATATGCTCGTTTACTTAATTGTATATTTACACCGACAGTACAATTTCATTTCATACTTTGTGAGTTCATTTGCCCCACGTTTTACTTGTTTTATCTATACTTTACTCTTTTGGGTGAGAAACAATGTTCGTTTACAAACTTGTTCTACGGTTAGAATTTCAAATCGTTTTACACTCTAATTACAAACCTGTTATTGACTTGTATCACACTCCTTTCTACTTATGGAATTAAGTACTTAAATGTTGGTTATGAATAAAATGGTTATTTCTTCATTGGACACAAGGTTTTAGTTACCATCTCCTACTACGTGTTGCCTAGTTGCTTACAAACCAACTTCTGCCCAACTTATCATGAACTGTTAGTTTCTCGACCGGAGGACCGGTTGAGGGAGCGCGAGTGAATAGATAGATCTATTGGGACTAATTATCCCTATCCGGGTGAGTAGCGCTCACTGTTCGAGCTTGCCAAGAACAAACGGATATATGTCATATCGATTATACTTTTTGGTGGTCTTTGGTTTGGGACACCAGCTTAGGGCAGGAATACTTTGCAACAGGATGTAACATGCCCTGTTGACTTAATTAGCTTCGGTGGTAATGAGTTTTAGCGCAACAGTATACACTTTGCATGCGATATAGTATTCGTTATAAATAGTCGCATGTTGCTTAGTACGTGTAGTCTATATCTCCTATAACGGTCACGTCGCGTACTGTAAAATCGCGGGGCGCCACACACTACTTTGATTTGAACGTTTCTGATTATTAAATGTTTTTCGTATACAGTGAAGTGAAGCTTGTATTCACTAAACGTTTTTGGTCCTCTTTTAAATGTTTTTACTTAAAATCCTATGAATTCACTCAACTTTTGTTGACCGTATTATCATGTTTTTCTAGGTGTTAGCTTTGGACTTCTTGATGTGCTATGTGGAGTCTACGTGCAATATGATACTCTTTCAAGACTTATCAAAATATCATACTCGTTGCCTTTTAAAAACCAAATTATGCTTCCGCTACATTTTACTTATGCTTCCGCAAATGTTAATTTCTTTTAAACCATGTAAAATTTATTTACTTTTAAACAATGCAACGAGTTATGATTTTCAAAACGTCCATTAGTGGTCGTTCTCTTGTGCCTTGTGTTCGGTTTATGATGACGTCACGCCCTCGGACACGTATTCCGTCCAGGCCCCGTTTGGGGGTGTGACAGATTGTATCAGAGCCAAGGTATAGAGAACCAGGTAGATATCTGGTAGATATCTAGGCTCTGGACTATAACCAGTATGTGATCTACGTGCTTTATATGTGAGCACTTATAGTATTTTTGCTATGAGCTTAGCTTATCTTTTCCAATCGCGATTCATCTTTTTTCTGCGATTATCTTTTCTCTGTGGTTATCTTTTCTTTGCGGGTATCTTTTCTCCGCGGTTTACGTTCGCCTTACGTATATTCCTCTATTTAACTTCCGCTCGCGGATGTTGTCTATATAATATTAAACTTTTCTAAGAATGTAGATGGCTACAATGGTCGCTAAAACTTGTCTAAGACATTGTGAGCGAGCAATGGTCTCGAAATTATTATACATAATTATACAATTCATATTAAGCGAAACCGACACGGTTATGTTTACATGGATTATGTATGAATCTAGTTTCACAAGTCTGTTTCCTCTGCGGCGGGACTTGTAACTGGAGGTTTAATATGGTAATTGCTATGTAAACTCGTTCATGAAAGATCTTAATCTTATTTACTTTAACCGTATACTCATCAGCTATTTTGAACTCTATGTCGATCTTCCCTAATTGTTTCTCCCCGTCTCCGAAGACGAGTTTTAAACACTCGTCTCATACTCATTAGAGTGCCTGCATCGTATTTTCATCCACCACCTTGAAGATTTTATGGGTACGCATATTGCCTCAGAAATTAATCTATACTTAACCATTTATTCGACTTATTTCATTTCCATTACCCCGTTCGATTTTGAAGTAAATACCGACGATGAAACAAGGACTGAGTTCCACGAGGATCGAGTGTATTGTAACCCAACGAATTGCTAATGCTATCGAAGCTAATACTGTTTATGAGGTAAGAATCCACATGGCTCGCGACTAAATGAATTAGGTCGTACGTTAGGGAACCACCCCGCGCGCTAGTAAGATAATGCCACACCAAAATATTGACAACTAGGCTCCGCCGTGAGAGCTTATATTGCTAAACCAAATTTCAAGGACGCATAAGTAGCAAAAATTTCCCTTCCCCAACAAACGAAAGTTGCACCACACTGGACCATGCACTGTAAAGTGCAATAACTACAAGACTGTTGGCTATGTGAGTAGGAATTATAGGACACCCGTTTCGATATTTAACTTAGAGGGAAAATTAGAAATTTCGTGAACCGTGAGACCGCGCTCCTGCCTCCGGAGTTAAAACTCGTTGAGTCTCTAAACACCGTCAGAGATAACGTTGATGTTAGAGGAAAGATTTTCCCTATTTAGTGCAAACCAATTGTAGACTCAGGCTGTTGTAATCTCTAAGAGTGTTGCTACTAGTTCCTACCTGTGATTTTCGTCTGTATTGTGTGGATCATTACCTAAATCCTTTTGTTCAAATTGTGTCATGATGAGTTTGTCAGTTACACTTTAAATTCTCTAGTAAATTAAGTAAGCCTACTCCTTTACCACAGCTTCCCCTGCTCCAACATTTTACTATATGTAAACCGCCCGCCTCTGATTGTTATTAACTAAAACTTGGATGGTATTCTATGAACTATTTTAATGTCGTCTTTATAACACATAGTTGTTGTCTCACGCCTGCCTCTCGAACTATTTTACACCAGTTTACAAACCTTTTGCTAATAGCTTCTTGTTTATTTTAACACCTTATAAACTATTTTGATATCATTTCATGAACCGTTATGTCAACATTTTATAAATATCCTACTATTACCTCATAACTTATCTAACTATCAATTAATGAACTAACTCGTTTTTGTTTTATAACCTAATTTACGGTTAATTATAAACTCTTTTGCTACCCCATTATAAATTATTTTGCAGTTATCTTACAAACTATTTTCGTGTCACCTCAGAAATTATTTCGTTGTCATTTATAAATTATTTCGTTGTCAATTTTAGAAATATGACGTCAACATTTTATGAACTATTTCGTGTCTTTTATAAACCATTATGTTGCAACTTTATAAATTATTGGGTTGTCAACTCGTAAACCATTTGTTACCATTATTAACCGTCACGTAACTTTCTCGTAAAAAAAAATTAAAATAAAATAAAAATTGTCGCTTTGTTTTCACTACCACGAACTGTTTTGCTACCTTATAAACTATATCGTTTGCACCGTATAAGGTCTTTCTTTAACATAACATTTGTTTGACGAAATGAGCACTTCATCGTTAGTTCCTAAATTATGCATAATCCTGATCAACTATGGTATTCCTGGAAGGACTATAAGTATGCTGGGAGTAGTCACCATAAATAAAAAAATCTTGTCAACTTTACTTTTATGTTGCATCTCTACATTGTCACAAGATATATTGTACTTGGTTTATACTATTTTGCGTGCGTATTCATGAGTAGTTTGTCAGTCAGTATTCGCATCCGTATGCTCATAATAGTAGATTGTCTTCACTACCACCTCTTAGTATATAGAAACACCACAACTTTAGCTGAGAGACTAAAGCATGCTTCCTGTAGTCAGGGAAATTACAGATTGAAAGGTTCTTGAATGTAATGAGCATATCACTCTAAGTGGATTATAACCAATAGAACTAGAAGATTTTCTTCGATATACTTACCTTTTAGTGAAATAGAATCACGTGGATTATGAGATCCTCATACCGACAAAACCTTTTTATGAATCATTCAGCCCGATGTACCAAGGACTACTAAAAATGTACAAGCTACGTTACCCGTTTTTTCTAGTTTTATAGATGATCTTTTTCGATCAACTCACGAGGATGGTAGCTTTCTACGCGAAAAATCGAACCTAATGGTACTTGCTACCACCAACTGAAAGTCGATGTTGTATGAACTCGAAACTCGATAATACCAGGTCGAGAAATCTTTTAAAAAGACCACGCTGAATCACGAATCGATGTATTGCATTCAATAGAATCTTAAAGCCTCGCTTGTACTACCTTATCTCATTCTTAAGTATTACTTTTCTCGTGAACTCCTCTCATTTGTTGACCTTTATTCTGAGGATATTGTTTCTCGAAATGTCCTCACTCTCCGCATCCCATCACTGTTTGTTATAGTTATTGTTGTTGTGTATTCTTATACTTTTGATTCACGACTCCATATGTTTGTGCTATGATTTTAAATGATTAAAATGAATAAATATTTTAATAAAGATTTCTGATGATTTCAAATATACAAATTGTTCTTGTTAAGAGGTTGTGAGATTTGTGAGTTACAACAAAGACGACGATGAGGTTGAGTTGAAGCTGTATCGAATTTGGTTGCTTAGTTTACTTTTGGCCCACGTAAATGAATTTTGGTTAGTTAGAAATTATGTTGGCATTATGGTCAAGTGCATGGGTGATTTATAGAAATATAGTTGTTGGTCCGAGTTTTAAATGAGGGTAAACGGATGTTTAAAAATGTTTCTAAAAGTTTATTAAGTGTCGAAAGTTTTTGAAAATATGTGTGGAGCTTCTTAATATCAAAACGAAGGTTTAGGAATTTTTCTAAAAATGATAAGTCGTTGTCGTTGGTCATTTCTAAATATAGCGACATTTTATATATATTTAGCAAGCTAAGTGTTTTGGTTAGACGATAGGGTTTCAATAGTTCGTTTTTGGAGATATAGAAATGATTAAATTAGGGGATGCTATTAACGTCCAGAAATTTAAACTTTTCTAAAATAAAAACTTTCTATAAATAGTAACTTTTCGTAAGAACGTCGTAACATCTATATAAACTTAACGAGTT
Source organism: Tanacetum coccineum (assembly GCA_026074375.1). Taxonomy (NCBI): domain Eukaryota; kingdom Viridiplantae; phylum Streptophyta; class Magnoliopsida; order Asterales; family Asteraceae; genus Tanacetum; species Tanacetum coccineum. The sequence goes on along the minus strand of BQNB010037787.1, from coordinate 32,875 downwards.
CGTAAAGATACATTTTGTTGACTAAACTAAAAGCACAAACATATATGGTTGTCTATTTCCTTATTAAACGTTGTGTGCAACGTTCCGTTATTATTATTATTATTTCTCATTCTACGGACCGATCTATTAATAAGTTCCCCACCCCCACGATAGAGCCGTTAGGTTATACTTTATTCTCTCCTTTGTTTATGGTGAGAATTGTAGTCACGGATACCTTCTTGTACTTCTAAGTAAGTTGAATACTTACATCACGAGCCGTAGACTCGTTCGATATTAATCACCGGTCCTTACAGATATCTCTGCTCCAAATCATTTAAACCCTTATACAGACATACCCACACGCCTACACTTTCTCCTTTGATGCTTTCACTATCAATAGACTTTCTTTATAACTTGTTTATATCAATCGTAAAACTTGTAATGATATTTTTCTAAAATACTCATTTTGATGGATCATATATCCTGGTCAAACCCAACCAAATTTATGTTATTAAGAAGTGTCGAAAAATCGAATTTTACTAATGAGTTATTAACGTAATATTCTATAAACTGAGTTTATAAACACTTTAATTTCTTTCTGGTTCACACTAACGGATTATAACAAAAAATCGAATCCCGGGACGGGATTCCTTTAAGGGGTAGGTACTGTCACACCTCGCAATTTTCGATATTTTAAATTACTATTTTACCCTTTGACTTTATGATTTTGACTTGACTTTTTGACTGTTGACCTTTTTCGGTCACATAAAAACGATTACCGCGTAGCCGGTAAAATTTCGAAACGTATTTAAATAATAAACCATAATTACTATTATTATTGCTCATTTGCATCTTCTTTACTTTTTCTAACTTATTTGATTTGAAAAGAAGAAGATGTATTTTTATTCCTTGAAATTGATTTATCAAAAACGACCCGCTAAATTAAGTTTTTCGTTAGTCGGATCTAAGCAAATTTGATGTAAAAACGACATTCCGAAAGACTATTTTTAGTTTTGCCCGAGACTTGAAAACCAAAGCTGAAATGACTGAATAGCCTCGCAATAATTTTGAAGCAACTGTACAACCCAAAAATAATTAAATTTATATTTAATTATCACTTTTTATTTAATAAAAATATTTAATAAATTATTTAATTTTTATTCAAAAGCGTTTATATAAAAACACAAAGGTTCAAATTAAAGTTTATTTTTCTCACGCTCTCTCTCGCGCTTACCGTGTTCCCAAAATAAATAATAAACTTAAAATAATTTTATTAAAAACCTTCTCTCTTCCCTCACTATATAATCATGTAAATACTCGTTTTTATCACGAAAAGATTCAGAAAACAATGGACGCAAGTTTCGTATTTTGGATATCACATCCAGGTTAAAAGTCACTCTCAACGAGTCGCCGAACTAATATTTATAAAAGTTTCTCAAAAATTTCACATTATTGATCCTGTGATATACTTCTTTTGTAACCCTAAACTATTATAATATATTGGGCATTTCATTTTTATAACTTTTATTATTATATATAATATATATATATTATATAATATATATTTACTTTATAATATATATATATATATATAATATATATATATATCGCTCCCCGCTCCAGCTCCTATATTATAAAAATGTAACTCATTTACTTTATATAATAACACACACACAAAACCCTACACACACTTCCCTCTCCCCCCTCTCTAACATTTCCGGCGCCGCCCCGGCATACCCGACCGGATTCCGGCCACTCTACCACCGGCCGTCGCAACCCACCTCACGACCACCTTCATCATCACACCATCAACCTCATCACTACCCACCTTATCTCCACCTCATCTACCACATATTTTCCCCCGTAATCACCCACATCCAAGCACCTCTCCACGCCACTGCAGCCACCACCGACATACTTCTCATCATCACTCTCCTCCTCACCCACTCGTAACCTCCCCACGACCACCCCATTCCTGCCACCACTCCCACAGTAACAAGGTGCAGTTTGGCTGTATAAACCAACAAAAGACGCGCGACGTTTGGTTTTTCTTATTTTTAGGGTGCGTTTGGTTCTGTAAAACGTGTGCAAGGGTGTTTGTTTGCAGCCGGGAAAAAACCACAAAGTGGTGTTTGGTTGGGTCGATTCACACAGCCACGCACCTCAAGGTGTCGGGCTTGTGGTTGTTTTGTTCTTCTTTTCCCCCGCTTGTCTTTTGTTCGTTTTATGTGACTAGTATTCACGCCCGAAGGGGGTGTTTGTTTCTTCGTTTATCACTCGAAAATGGGTGTTTGTTTCTGCTGTTAAACAGCCATATAGGGTTTTGTGTTTTGGCCTGCAACAGAGCTAAGGGGTGCGTTTTGGTTGGATGGGACAGCCCGAAGGGGTGTCTCCCTGTTTCCGGTTTAACAGCCCATAGAGGGGTTTGTTTGTCTTTGGGGTTTTAAACCATTTTTTTTTAGTGTGCGTTTTGAGTTTTGCGTTTATCAGCAGAATGAAATTGATGCGTTTGGTTTATGAAAAAAAAGGGTGTAAATTTCTCTTGAATATAGTTACCCATCCCCCCCTAAATAAGTATTTATCTCCCTCCCGCTACGTTTGGACTATTGGGTTAAAAGCACCCAACACGGGCGTTTTGGTTTCGCGTCTAACCACCCCTAAGGGTGCGTTTGAACAGCAGTCCCACTATGAGGGTGTGTTTGTTTTTGCTATACTTGGTGAATTTTTGATTTTCGGTAGTTTTATATAATGAAACACGCGGAGTATATTGCAATTTGGATTGATTTAAGTTGTAAAACATTAAGTTTTATAAAAATGGAAACGTCCTACAAACGGCAAAGTCATGCCAAAATTTCTAAAAACCTTTATACTTAATAAATTTTCATTAAAGTTTATACTATTTTAGAACCCCGATAAAATGACAAAGTTATATAGTTTTTAAGATTTTTAAAGAGTTTTTTTACAATAAATCGGTAAATAACGATAAACTATACTTTTGCAAAACACGACGACTAGTTTTAACACGTAATCGGAAATATCAAAATTATAAAATAGTATTTTTAATTCTCGATTAGTAAATAAAAATAATACTTTTGCACAAACTTTAAAAACTTCATTTATCTAATTCTAACTTTAAAACGTGTATTTACTTTTACGCAATGAACTTTTTTATTAACTTAATTAGAGACTTTCGAAATCATGTTCGAATTATATTATTACCATTTAATATTTTATCACGTTATCTTTATAATACTTGTCAAGTATTTATTTAACTTACGGACTTTTATTTTGAATGTTTGTCTTCATTATATACTTCACCATATGAATAGTATAATTTGTTCATTTTGCATATGTAATATATATACGGAATATATTACATACTTTGCGTGTGTTTTTCGGTTTATTTTATTTAACCAACCACCAAACTCATCCAAACTCATCCAACTTGAAATCCAAATCTCTTATCAACGAGTCGCGAGGAAAAAAATGATGTGTAATTTTTTAAATAACATGGAATTTAAACCGGTCATATTTACTAAATATGTAATCACCAACAAGTTCAGTTACTAAATTGGTAATAAAACAATTATGTTTACTAGATGTGTAAATTTTGAAAAGTATGTTTCTATTTAATGGACTTAACCCGCACCTTTATTGCCTCCACCCCTTCATCTATCCATTAAAAGTTTACACCGATTGGGAAGTCCCATTCATTCTGCAGTTACACAAAGTGTGAAGGAATGCTAATCACTTCCAATCATCCAGGTTACATCAATGGAAACATCTCCATTTAATGTAAGGAATGCTAATCACTTCCTGCACTTATAATTAAGCAAACACATACCGATCTCCTAAAGCGTGATTTCAATCTCTTTTTGATTTTGAAATTAGGGTTTATGTGAGAATTGAGGGTTTTGTTAATTTTGTTTCTTTCGGATAATTTTTTGCAGATTACTTTGATTTTACAGGTTTTGGTTTCTATTTCTTTTTTGATTTTAAAATTAGGGTTCATGTTAAAACTGGGGTTTTTTGTTAATTTTGTTTTTTTCGGATAATCTTTTGCAAGTTATTACTTTGCTGATGTTGCTTACAAGTTAACTTTTTTTATTGTACTGAAGTTTTGCAACGCGTCAGTATTTCTTATAGGTATGCAAAAACAAACAGCGGGTACCTTAAAATCTGTTCAAGCTAATGGTCGAGTGGATTATCTTGCTGACACAGGTTTGCGAATTTATTTGTGTATGCTCCATAACTGTTACATGCTATATATAAATTGGTCATCATAATAGTAATTGCTTATCGTTGTAGCTTTGATATCATTTATATTAGTGTGTCATGCTTTAATCCTATGAAATATGAGCGTGATAAAACAACATAACAGTGGTGTATGAGTCATAAAAAGCCTCGAGCGACATCCTTCTAATGTAGTATCGGTTGTTCAAGTTATATGTTGATGTAACTATGTGATTAATTAGTCGAAGTCATATAAGCAGAAGCTGCTGTAATGAAATAATATGTAGGAGATAAGCTTTAAATGTGCTTTTTGCAATTTGAAATTGAAACTTCTACCATCGTTTATTTGAGTATGAGTGTTCGGTAAACTCTCATTACTTGAGGAGCTAAAGAGTAATGACCAATATTTGTGTAAAAAAGAAAAGAGTTTTGTTTGCATTAAGTATAAGCCAAAATCAGACATAAACTGAACAACACAAGTTAACAGTTGTTTTCATTTCTCAAGTTGATTTCACACGACATAAACCAGTCTACAATCTCAATTAGTCTTCAGAATTAATAGGACTTCTTTTCAGTTTGAGTGATAATATTTTTTTTATCTCTCACATTCAAATAATTCTCAGAATGTGTCATGTAGCCATCTAAACTTAGTTGTTGTAGCCGTGTGGAAGGAGGGGAACTATAATTCGATGATAGTAGTTTGGTAAGCAATGTTTACATCTCATTATGCTTCCTATTGTTATCATCTATTCAAGCACAAGCACCTAACAATATATTTTGCATTATCAAAGGTTGTTCAAACGAATTACTACAGAGGATATTGGCATTGATCTGAACCAAGGTTTTGATACATTTATTGAGAAGAAAGGTACCCTTTCAATAAATCAACAAATAGATACTTTCATTATACAAATGAATCTATCATGTTTTTTTTTCTGCCACACGTACATATGCCCTTCGAATGCGCTATTGATGCTGCTGTTGTAGGAAACATTAATTCCCAGCATTCACCTGATAGCATTGAGTTGCAAAGTTTAAATGCAACATCTCCTCTTGGTGCTGTTACTCCTATGTCATTAACGAAGGTGGTCCTTCGATGGTCGAGGATATCATGTGTGATTGTCCAGCCCCTCAACGTAAGTATTGTACGTATCGAGATTCCTTTTTTGTGACTGTTGCGGAGTATTTAGGCTTTGCAATTTCAGTCTCATTAAATGCTATACAATTACAATTCTCATAGGTATTAGGGAAGTACTAAATAGAAGGCCCAATCATCTATCGCGCAACGACAGACAAGGTGGCCGCATGTCCCAAAGTAAGTAAATTTACTATCATATATTTGCCTAACGATACATGCACATTGAAAACATAAAAATTTTATGCGTTCATTTTTTTGCCAGATACCGAGCGGATAGTAATTGGTTTAACATGAGTATGAGTAACTGGATGAATGTGAAGTGAAATGTTTGAAGAATTGTACATGTATGGTGTATGAAAATCCATACCCAAGTCTTGCATCAATGGGCTCCCTGCTTTGGTTTGAGGACCTCAAAAGCATCCGAGTGTATGCTCAAGGAAGTGTCGGTTAGAATAATTATGTAAGAGTGGCCTTATCTAAATTAGGTATGATCTTTTATGAACTTTTTGATATCTAATATCTAAATGGACTTGAATTACATAACCTGCTGCTCCAACTCAGATAGAATTGGGCAAAAAAATTATAATCACAAAATAAACTCTATTTTATGTGATGTTCCGAAGTGACTTAACATATGAATGACACTAAACTAAAACAAAAATACCTTTAAACCCTGAAAACATTGACCTTGAAGTTAAGATGAAGGTACTTTTGGGCCCAAATGCTTGATGAGATTATCGACTATTTCAGTCCCTTCAAAAACAAGTGGAGGTATGTTAAGTTCCTTTGCTACTAATTAATAGCATGATTAAATAAAAGCTTCGAATGCTTACTAAAATTGGTAGTTTTAGTCCCTATTAATATGTTTATATTATGGGTCTGTGCTTGATCTCAAACATACCAAATAGGCCATATCAGCTAACAAGGCGAAAGTTTTGTGCTCATAAGTTGCTTATACTTTTTACTATTAATGGACATTTAAATTAATTATTCAACCCGACCCAATCCAATCTGACCCAAACTACCAATAACCTAATTTGACCCACCTTTGGAATTTTGACAGATAAGTTGTAGTAGGTATTTTATCAAGCTTTGGAAAGAATTGCTGAAAGTGAAAGAGATGAACATGAGTAATAACTTCATAATGTTTCACATGAAACAGGGGCTTTACTCTATTGCAGCTACTCACATGGGTCCTGTGGCATGAGTAAATTTATATCCTATCATTCATCTTTATAGGATAAGTGACTTTATAGTCCTTGTTAATATGAGTAATAACTTCATAATGGTTCACATCAAACAGGGGCTTTACTCTATTGTAGCTACTCATATGGGTCATGTGGCATGAGTAAATTTATATCCTAACATACGCACTTCACACAAATGTGGCTGAGGATTAAATTATAGTCCTTGCTAATATGAAGAGGTACCATTTTCTGATCATTTAATTATATGTAGGTCCAATTTTTGTTGTTTTCCCCCATATATGTTGTATGTAGATTTTTTGTTCATATTGTACTGAAATTCTAACCTGCGTGTTCTATAATATCAGGTGACTCCAACCTCTTTTATATCCCGACATGCCAATTTTGCTTCCTTTATAGTCCTAGATTGATTAAGAAAGTCATTTTTTATGTTCGAAGGATGTAAATCAAGCAGGCAAGTCAATCAAAGAGCATATGAACATCTTTTTTTGGGTAAAGAGCATATGAGCATATGAACATCTTTGCTCCTTAAAGAATTTTTTTATATCAACGTTACTGGTTTTTTTGTTGCTTGGTGAGAATGGCTATGTCGTTGAGAGATATAGGGAATGAGAATGTGTTGGGTTCGTTGGCAAACAAGTATTCTTTTTACGCATATAATTAGTTAAGTGGGTGTTTGGATTAGCATTATTAAGCGATAATCCGGATAGATCATTGGCCTATAAAACCTGTACATATATCATTGGCCTATAAAGTGGTTTAATAGTTAGAACCTTAATTAAAGAAGTTTAATATAGTTGAGTAGCCCTCTTATACATTATCCTATATGCGTTAAAATTACACTATAGGCCACTTTTTACACATTCGGCTTATTTGACCCATTTTTCTTAAGCTTATCTTTTTACCCGTTTTATCCTTTGGATGGCTGAATCTCAGCTGATAGCAAAACATTGATTAATTTTTTATTTGCTTTGGGTTAGATAACTTTATGAAGGCTGCTCAAATTCAATGATGGGTTGTGGTCGAGTTGTGGGTATGAGCGGATAATCGTGTTCATAACGAATCGCAAGGATAGTTTGGATGAAGCATTACTGAGGCCCGGCCGTATGGACGTGCACTTAGAGAAGTTTTACTGTACTTATGGTGAGTTCAAAGTACTTGCATCTACTTATCTGTAGGTTAAGGAAGAGGAAAAGTTGGAAGTGTTTCATGTAGTCAAATATCTGTTGGAGAAAGTTAAAGTCACACTTGCCGAGATTGCTAATCAATGTAATCAAATATTGTTTACTTTTTAAATGAAAACTAACATTGTAAATTTTATGTTTAAATGAAAGTTTTAGTTTTTTTGGATAGCATCGTATTTACAATATGAAGACACTTATGTGTTGCAGTAACATATTAGCCTCCGCCGCAACGCGCGGTTCATGACATAGTCGGGGCCAAAATTTAAGTGGGTTTGGAATTTAACTAGGCCTATATAAATGTGGGATATATATAGTTCATGACATAGCCGTTATAACTAACCTCTATTCTATTACAATCATACACGGATTCATCTGATTAAAATTAATTTTTTAAATAATCTTAGCCGTCAACACAATACGCACACAACTACTGCACACAACCCGTGTGCATCGCATGGGTTATTTCACAACCCCAACGATACAACACATTCAGCACACAACTACTGCACGACCAAACTTAATAATCAACATATCAACAGGCCATTGCGCAATAATCAATTACACACAACACCACGCATTCAAGAAGTAGAGTAATCCCGTGTGCATCGCACGGGTCTGAAGGCCTCGTTAGTAGTAATTACTCCTTTCGTCTCAAATTAATAATTTATGTTTTCTTTTTGAGATGTATCATTTTAATTGTATTATTTTTTTTTGAAATTATTATTACAAACTTTAAAGAATACTTTAATTAATTAGCTAAGCGTAAAACTGTCACTATGCTAAAAAGTATAAAAGAGAAAGTAGTAATAACTGCACACTTTTTTTAAACTGTGTGTTTTTTGTCGATTGAAAATAATTTTGGGACTGAAAAAGTAATTGCGTGTGTAGTCCATATTTCCTCCAAAGCAATGTGTCATACAGAGTAATCAACATTTTAACGGGGTGCTACTATATGAACTACATCCCATCAAATGTCTCTAAATGTATTAATCAAGTCAACTTGCTATCAATTTTATTATATTATTTAATATTTTCTTTATTGTTGTGAAACAACGGCCTAATAGCAAGTTATGAAAAAAGAAGAAAGTATAGAGATCATCAAGACATATGTAAATCATTAAGATTGATTTGTTACAAGTGCATACAAGTCCATATATATAGTCTCTAGTCATCAATACATTAAGTACAAACATTATTGAGCCATAATGTTAAACCGTTACAGAATATGGATAGCCACATAATAAATAAATATTTATAACACTCCCTCTTGGCTATCCATCGTTTGTTCTCATACGCTTAGATGTGTTGCCTCGTTAAAAACCTTGCTTGAAAAAACCCTATGGGAAAAACCATAGCTAAGGAAAAAAGAGTGCAACGCGTATATTCTCCCTCTGATGATTAGATCACTTAAGTTCACTGAGTCTCGCATTCCCAATGTCAGAACCAACTTCTGAATGTTGAAGTATAAGTGCCTTGGTAAATAAGTCTGTTTGCTTATCACTGAATCGAACTATGATGTATCCGACTTAACTAAGCAATACATGTTGCATTATCTTCATGTACAATTGTGGGAGCCTTCCAGCTGAAGAAATCCCACATGATTCACGAATATGTTGTATCACACTTTTCAATCATACACATTCTTGACTCGCTTCATGGATGGCCAAGATCTTTGCGTAATTTGATGAAGTGGTACTCATTGTTTGCTTTATGGAACGTCATGAAATAGCTGCATTGAAATTGTGAAAACATATCCAGTTTGGGACCGACCGGTATGGGGATTAGACATATATCCTGCATCTGCAAAACTAACTAGATTTCTTTTGGATGGGTTAGTATAATATAAACTCATATATGTACCTTGAAGGTAGCTCAATATTTGTTTCACCCCACTCCAATGTATTCTTGTTAAACACGAGCTATACCTTGCTAATAAGTTCAACAGAAATGATATATCGAGTCTTGTATGACTCGCAAGAAATAAAAATGTCCCCATGACACTTAAATAAGGTACTTCTGGACCAAGAATTTCCTCATCATCATTTGTATGTCGAAATGGTCATTTTCAACATTTAGGGTCCTTAAAACCATCGAGGTGCTCAATAGATGAGATTTATCTATATATAATCATTTTAACAATTTATCTTTGTATGCATTTTGGTGGACAAGGATTCCATTCTTTAGGTGTTCAATTTCTAATCCGAGACAAAAATTTGTCTTTCCAAGATCTTTCATCTCCCCCCCAGGGGGGGGGGTCCCCCCCCCCCCCCCCCACCCCCCCCCCCCCCGCCCATTTTTTTATTTTTTGTGGGGTTGTGTGTTGTTTTTTGGTTTACACCCCCCCCCCCTCCTCAACTATTCCTTTAAGTATTCAACTGTCTTTAGAACCTCCTGTTGAGTTTCGATAATATTCAGATGATCAACACACAATAATTATGACATATTCATGTCTATATCTTTTTATAGAAATGCATTGGCAAATATAATTATTTTTATATCCTTCTTTTACTATATATTCATCAAGGCGATTATAACACATATGCTCACACCATGATTAATTCAATACAATCAAATGGTATTCTTGAGAACTTTTATTATATGCTTTAAGCATTAAAAATCACTAGCATGCTTCATCCATTTTATAACATCTCAACATCACATGGGCTTTATTTATTTATCTTTTTAGACATGTATTGGTTACTTATTATATTTCCAAACTTGTAAATATTAAATACATTATTAGATCCACCACATGAGAACATGTCTTATTTCCATGTCTCCATGTCTTTACGAAAATATTGGCCCATTGAGATAATGGTGAATATACATAAGCCCATTAATATTATTTTACAACACTCCTCCTTGGATATTCACCGTTTATCATACAGTATATAATGCATGTCGAGGAAGACACAAAAGAATATAATGTATCCTTAATATTTAACTTCGTTCCTCATGACAATTTTATATTTCTATTACGGAGCAAAATGTGCTAGCATAGATTATTAAATCTATGAATATAGTGTGTAATAATATCTTTGACACACTTATATTTTGCATACATCACATTACATTTTTGCATAAATAACATTTTTGTTTGCTCCTTTCTTATTTTTGCCACTAATAGTGGTTTGTCATTGTCATACTACCTCGACCATATCCATTACCATGATAAATGATCTTTAGACATTTATCATTACATTATCACATTCACATGAGGGAATGAAGATCTTATATTGATCATTTTATCTCATTCACTTGAGGGAATAAAGATCTTATATTGATCATTTTATCATATTCACTTGAGGGAATGTAGATTTATATGTTGATAACTATACTATCACATTCACATGAGGGAATGAAGATCATTTCATCTTTTATCTTGCAACTTGAGGCTGCCAACCAGTTCCTTTGAATTAACACGACAATAATTACTTCACCACGTCCATAATTCACCATATTTAGTAAATAGGTTTATCATGTTTGTTCAAATATTTATTGCTTTATTAAGAAAAAAAACTTATATCAAAGCACCGTTCTCGATATACGAGCATATTCGAGGCATTAACCATCTCATCGCATATTTTCTTTTTATCATTCAGAGGTAATACTCAATATTGCGAAATTGTGCTTATATTTACAAGAATTTTTTGCTTTTGATGGTCAAATCTTTCATTTAGATTTTGACATACATTTAACGGATCTTTCACCGTTAAGTATTCCCTTTTTAGATCATCACAAAAAAACAATGGGGGAATACAACTATTGTGGCACACTCTTGTAAAGAAGCCTTATTTTCAGCTTTGATTGGTTATCCTTAAAGTTAGATGGAACTCAGCAAGAAGAGTCCAAGGAAGATGGTTTTTCCTGATATGTCAAGAACATCAAAAACAATATTTAAAAGCTTTAAATTTAACATTTTAACACATAAAAAAATGACAAAAGCATCATTTAACAAAGATTGCATATATCATCATACTAAGAAACTTTTTTTTTCATATATCACAAAAATTATCTATTCAAACAAGATATTGTATCACTATATTTAATCGACAAAGATATCATATCGTGGAAATATTTACTCTTCAGTATACGAATATGTGATATCACAATAAAACAATGATAATAAATCATGTTCGAATTATATTATTACCATTTAATATTTTATCACGTTATCTTTATAATACTTGTCAAGTATTTATTTAACTTACGGACTTTTATTTTGAATGTTTGTCTTCATTATATACTTCACCATATGAATAGTATAATTTGTTCATTTTGCATATGTAATATATATACGGAATATATTACATACTTTGCGTGTGTTTTTCGGTTTATTTTATTTAACCAACCACCAAACTCATCCAAACTCATCCAACTTGAAATCCAAATCTCTTATCAACGAGTCGCGTTGATGTACTCATCCATCGGAAAACCAAACTGACATCAACCCAAGCTAAATGGGCTTAGCGTTAAGCTAAGCTGCAACTTCTTAGTCGGAGCAGTTTCCGTTCTCCGTTTGTGCTGTGCTTAATTATATTGCATTTCTGCTTAGAGTTCGCTCTGCAACATCATAGGTGATGTTCATAGTCTCGGCATTTCAATCTTTCAATGTTTTATAATACCCGCGAGGGGAATACATGCTCGTTTACAAAACTTTGTTATTTTACTGCTGTACAATTTCCTTTCAATACTTTGTGAGTTCATAGGGGGCCCCACGTTTTTACTTGTTATTACCTTTACTTTAATACTTTTGGGGTGAGAAAACTATGTTCATTTACAAACTTGTTTACGTTACGAATTTCATACTCGTTTAACACTAATTACAAACCTGGTTTAACTTGGACTTTGTATCACACTCTTCTACTTATGGAATTAAGTACTTAAAGTTGTTTTATGAATAAAATGGTTATTTCTTCAGTGGACACAAGTGTTTTCAGGTTTCCATCTCCTACTTACGTGTTGCTCTAAGTAGTTACAAACACTTCTGCCCAACTTATATGCTAACTGTTTAGTTTCTCGACCGGAGGACCGGTTTGATAGGGAGCGCGTAGTGAATAGATGATCTATTGGGACTAATTATCCCTATCCGGCGTGAGTAGGCCTCACTGTTCGAGCATGCCCAAGAACAACGGATTATGTCATAATTCGATTATACTTTTGGTGGTCTTTCGCCGCTTTGGGAACAGTTAGGGCAGGAATACTTTGACAACAGGATTGTACATGCCCTGTTGACTTTAATAAGCTTCGGTGTCATGTGTCTTTACGCTCGCAAACAGTATACACTTTGCATGCGTTATTATATTCGTTATAATAGTCGATTGTGGCTCCTTGTACGTGAAGTTTTATCTCCTATAACGGTCACCCCCCCCCCCGTGCGTTAGCTGTAACTTGTTGTGTCCACACTTACTTTGATTGAACGTTTCTGATTATTAAATGTTTTTCGTAATACAGTGAGTGAAGTTGTATTCACTAAACGTTTTTTGGTCCTATAAATGTTTTACTTAAACCTATGATATTCACGTCAACTTTTTGTGGACCGTATTTAGCTGTTTTTTCTCAGGTGCTTTAGCTTTGGACCTCTTGATGTCGCTTGTGGATTCTACGTGAAATATGTTATATTTCAAGATCTTATCATCAAATCCATACGCATGTTGTCTTTTGAAAACACCCACTTATTATGCTCGCTACATTTAACTTATGCTTCCGCTAATGTAATTTCTTTTAAACCATGTAAAATTTATTTATTTTTAAACAATGCAACAAGTTATGATTTCCAAAACGTCCATTAGTGGTCGTTCTCTTGTGCCTTGTGTTCGGATTATGATGACGTCATGCCCTCGGACACGTATTCCGTCCAGGCCCCATCTGGAGGTGTGACAATTATGCTTCCTATCATTATCATTTATTCAAGCACAAGCATCTAACAATATATTTTGCATTATCAAAGGTTGTTCAAACGAATTACTACAGAGGATATTGGCATTGATCTGAACCAAGGTTTTGATACATTTATTGAGAAGAAAGGTACCCTTTCAATAAATCGACAAATAGATACTTTTATTATATAAATGAATCTATCATGTTTTTTTCTGCCACATGTACATATGCCCTTCGAATGCGCTATTGATGCTGCTGTTGTGGGAAACATTAATTCCCAGCATTCAACTCACAGCATTGAGTTGCAAAGTTTAAATGCAACATCTCCTCTTGGTGTTGTTACTCCTATGTCATTAACGAAGGTGGTCCTTCGATGGTCGAGGATATCAGGCGTGATTGTCCAGCCCCTCAACGTAAGTATTGTACGTATCGAGATTCCCTTTTTGTGACTGTTGCGGAGTATTTAGGTTTTGCAATTTCAGTCTCATTAAATGCTATACAATTACAATTCTCATAGGTATTAGGGAAGTACTAAATAGAAGGCCCAATCATCTATCGCGCAGCGACAGACAAGGTGGCCGCATGCCCCAAAGTAAGTAAATTTACTATCATATATTTGCCTAACGATACATGCACATTAAAAACATAAAAATTTTATGCGTTTATTTTTTTGCCACATACCGAGCGGATAGTAATTGGTTTAACATGAGTATGAGTAACTGGATGAATGTGAAGTGAAATGTTCAAAGAATTGTACATGTATAGTGTATGAAAATCCATACACAAGTCTTGCATCAATGGGCTCCCTGAGACCTCAAAAGCATCGAGGTATGTCAAGGAGTGTCGGTTAGAATAATTATTAAGAGTGGTTATTAATTAGGTATGATCTTTTATGAACTTTTTGATATCTAATATCTAAATGGACTTGAATTACATAACCTGCAGCTCCAACTGAGATAGAATTGGGCAAAAAAATTATAATCACAAAATAAACTCTATTTTATGTGATGTTCCGAAGTGACTTAACATATGAATGACACTAAACTAAAACAAAAATACCTTTAAACCCTGAAAACATTGACCTTGAAGTTGAGATGAAGGTACTTTTGGGCCCAAATGCTTGATGAGATTATCAACTATATGTTAAGTTCCTTTGCTACTAATTAATGGCATGATTAAATAAAAGCTTCGAATGCTTACTAAAATTGGTAGTTTTAGTCCCTATTAATATGTTTATATTATGGGTCTGTGCTTGATCTCAAACATACCAAATAGGCCATATCAGCTAACAAAGCTAAAGTTTTGTGCTCATAAGTTGCTTACACTTTTTACTATTAATGGACATTTAAATTAATTAGTCAACCCGACCCAATCCGATCTGACCCAAACTACCAATAACCTAATTTGACCCACCTTTGGAATTACTAAAAATGCTCCTAATTTTGACAGATAAGTTGTAGTAGGTATTTTATCAAGCTTTGGAAAGAATTGCTGAAAGTGAAAGAGATGAACATGAGTAATAACTCCATAATGTTTCACATGAAACAGGGGATTTACTCTATTGTAGCTACTCACATGGGTCCTGTGGCATGAGTAAATTTATATCATATCATTCATCTTTGTAGGATAAGTGACTTTATAGTCCTTGCTAATATGAGTAATAACTTCATAATGTTTCACATCAAACAGGGGCTTTACTCTATTGTAGCTACTCACATGGGTCCTGTGGCATGAGTAAATTTATATTCTAACATACGTACTTCACACAAATGTGGCTGAGGATTAAATTATAGTCCTTGCTAATAT
Organism: Tanacetum coccineum; assembly: GCA_026074375.1. NCBI lineage: Eukaryota > Viridiplantae > Streptophyta > Magnoliopsida > Asterales > Asteraceae > Tanacetum > Tanacetum coccineum. The sequence goes on along the minus strand of BQNB010037787.1, from coordinate 17,450 downwards.
GAAGAGGTACCATTTTCTGATCATTTAATTATATGTAGGTCCAATTTTTGTTGTTTTCCCCCATATATGTTGTATGTAGATTTTTTGTTCATATTGTACTGAAATTCTAACCTGCGTGTTCTATAATATCAGGTGACTCCAACCTCTTTTATATCCTGACATGCCAATTTTGCTTCCTTTATAGTCCTAGATTGATCAAGAAAGTCATTTTTTATGTTCGGAGGATGTAAATCAAGCGGGCAAGTCAATCAAAGAGCATATGAACATCTTTTTTTGGGTAAAGAGCATATGAGCATATGAACATCTTTGCTCCTTAAAGAATTTTTTTTATATCAACGTTACTGGTTTTTTTGTTGCTTGGTGAGAATGGCTATGTCGTTGAGAGATATAGGGAATGAGAATGTGTTGGGTTCGTTGGCAAACAAGCATTCTTTTTACGCATATAATTAGTTAAGGGGGTGTTTGGATTAGCATTATTAAGCGATAATCCGGATAGATCATTGGCCTATAAAACCTGTACATATATCATTGGCCTATAAAGTAGTTTTAATACTTAGGACTTTAATTAAAGAAGTTTAATATAGTTGAGTAGCCCTCTTATGCATTATCTATATAATTTATGCATTAAAATTACACTATAGGCCACTTTGTACACATTCGGCCAATGTGACCCATTTTTGTTAAGCTAATCTTTTTTACCCGTTTTATCCTTTGGATGGCTGAATCTCAGCTGATAGCAAAACATTGATTAATTTTTTATTTGCTTTGGGTTAGATAACTTTATCAAGGCTGCTCAAATTCAATGATGGGTTGTGGTCGAGCTGTGGGTATGAGCGGATAATCGTGTTCATAACGAATCACAGGGATAGTTTGGATGAAGCATTACTGAGGCCCGGCCGTATGGACGTGCACTTAGAGATGTCTTATTGTACTTATGGTGAGTTCAAAGTACTTGCATCTACTTATCTGCAGGTTAAGGAAGAGGAAAAGTTGGAAGTGTTTCATGTAGTCAAATATCTGTTGGAGAAAGTTAAAGTCACACTTGCCGAGATTGCTAATCAATGTAATCAAATATTGTTTACTTTTTAAATGAAAACTAACATTGTAAATTTTATGTTTAAATGAAAGTTTTAGTTTTTTTGGATAGCATCGTATTTACAATATGAAGACACTTATGTGTTGCAGTAACATATTAGCCCCCGCCGCAACGCGCGGTTCATGACATAGTCGGGGTCGGAATTTACGTGGGTTTGGAATTTAACTAGGCCTATATAAATGTGGGATATATATAGTTCATGACATAGCCGTTATAACTAACCTCTATTCTATTACAATCATATACGGATTCATCTGATTAAAATTAATTTTTTAAATAATCTTAGCCGTCAACACAATACGCACACAACTACTGCACACAACCCGTATACATCGCATGAGTTATTTCACAACCCCAACGATACAACACATTCCGCACACAACTACTGCACGACCAAACTTAATAATCAACATATCAACAGACCATTGCGCAACAATCAATTACACACAACACCACGCAATCAAGAAGTAGAGTAATCCCGTGTGCATCGCACGGGTCTGAAGGCCTCGTTAGTAGTAATTACTCCTTTCGTCTCAAATTAATAATTTATGTTTTCTTTTTTAGATGTATCATTTTAATTGTATTATTTTTTTTTGAAATTATTATTACAAACTTTAAAGAATACTTTAATTAATTAGCTAAGCGTAAAACTGTCACTATGCTAAAAAGTATAAAAGAGAAAGTAGTAATAACTGCACACTTTTTTTAAACTGTGTGTTTTTTGTCGATTGAAAATAATTTTGGGACTGAAAAAGTAATTGCGTGTGTAGTCCATATTTCCTCCAAAGCAATGTGTCATACAGAGTAATCAACATTTTAACGGGGTGCTACTATATGCACTACATCCCATCAAATGTCTCTAAATGTATTAATCAAGTCAACTTGCTATCAATTTTATTATATTATTTAATATTTTCTTTACCACCTTATTTGTTTAATATGGCTTGTAAATAGTGTTTTGTTTTGTTAAAAAAAGGTTTGTAACGTTATGTATTTTATTTTCTGTATTTGACACTATATTTTGTTGTTAATACTACCTAAAATACCATAGATGATAGGGTGGCAACTTTTGACTCGACACAAAATCCAAACGAAAAGCGATACGAAAATTAATATGTTTGGGTTGAGTCTAAATAGATTTTGAGTCAGGTTTGGGCCAACTCATCTAACCCGTTTATTAATATATGTCATCCTCACTATTGTTGATTTGTTTCAAAACTTAGACTGAACCAAAAAATAAAACACATTCGCGTCGGGTTAGTCGGGTCCAAAATTTTATTCGAGTTATTCGGGGTCAACCCGAGTAACCTGAATACTAAATAGGGTCGGGTTAAAACTTTTTTGCTACTCAGGTCGACCTGATTGACCCAATTTTTTTTAAATATAAATACATTAAAATGGATCTTGTGTACTTTTGCGCTATCTTGTGTAAAAATGTAGGTTATAAAGACTCTAAAAAGTCATTTGTGCTCCCTTTATATTTTCAGTTTTTTTATTTTTTATTTTATTTTTATAATATTGTTTATGCTATAAAAATGTGAAACTGAAAGTGCGAAATAAAAATTATAAAGTTTTACAAATCAAAAGTATTAAATTGACAAAAAAATTACGAAACAAAAACTGATAAAAAAACTGTGTTATACTGTAAACATGAAAAAAAGTAAATTTTTGGTTGTGAAAAGTATAAAACATGTGTATATTTCTGGGGCTAAAAACATTAACCGATACCGAACTAAAGTTTACCGAGAAAAACCGAAACCGAACCGAGCCGACTAAAAAACCGAACATAATAGATAGTTTAGGCGTATTTTTTTTGTTTTAACCCGAACCGAACCGAACCGTTTAAAACGAAATAAATATACAAAATCAAAACCGAACCGAATAAGGTCGGTTCGGTTCGTCGGTTCGGGTCAGTTTTCGGGTAGGTTTGCTCAGCTTAATTAGTAGTCGACCCAAAGTATAATAATGTTCACGTTAGAGATGCTTTAATTAAAGAGCTATGCTACATCCACAAATACATCCCCAAACAAACATCCACAAAATGAGGTGGCATGTTTTGATTGGGTTAATAAAAAAGAAGAGAGAGAAAGTATTTAAAAACCTACCAATCAAAACATGCCACCTTATTTTGTGGATGTTTGTTTGTGAATGTGTTTGTGGATGTAGCATAGCTCTTAATTAAAATGGTTAGAGATATACAGTATGTGGTGTTAAAAATAAATTTTCTTTTATTGAACAGGACGAAATGTCTAATTGAGAGTGACGTTATGCATAAAAGTTTGTGTGTAAGTATACATTTTAATATCAGTGTAAACAGGAGAATCTTTCGTGCAAACAGAACACCCCGTCTTGTATTTGTAATTGTTTATGGTGTACGTGAATCTAATTTGTACAGTAGTTCACTAGATTTGGTTTCGGATTTAACGCGCAAAAGTACAAAATAAAAATACAAAAATAAAGGTTGCAGGGTAACTGCCTAATTTGTTTTGCACCCACTTTAGTATTCTTTTTTAATTTTTTTTTGGGAAATGCAAATATGCTCTATGTGGTTTGCAAAAATTGCAGACTTACTCCCCAACTTCACGAAAATGCAGACGGCCTCTCCAGATTGAAACTTTCATTGCACTCGTGCTCCCTGACAGGGACCATTTCTGCAACACTTTTACTTTTGTGCAGAAATGGTCCCTGTCAGGGAGCACGAGTGCAATGAAAGTTTCAATCTGACTTTCGTGAAGTTGGGAAGTAAGTCTGCAATTTTTGCAAACCACAAGGAGCATATTTGCATTTTTCTGTTTTTTTTTGTTAAACTAATTTTGCTAGCTTATCATGTTGAGCTTTATCCAACCCCTTTGTTAAAACATCTGTCAGCATATGACACCTTTTTTGTTTCAATGACACAACAACAATTTTATGTCTCACAAAGTGAAGATCAATCTCAAGATGCTTAGTCCTTTTATGAAAGACATGATTAGCTATAATTTTAATTGCAACTCGACTGTCACAGAAAACCTTTGCATGTATAAAATGTTTCCTGGTAAGATCTTTTAAATTTTTTTAAGATCCAACAGTTCTTAAAGTTGCAGAGGTTATGGTTCTATACTCAACCTTTGCAGAAGACTTAGAAAGGGTGTTTTTTTTTGCTTTTCCAATAAACTAATGAACAATTTAGAAAAATGCAAAAGCAGTGATTGACTTCATTGTAACTACACACTTTGCCCAATCTGCATCAACCAACACTTTAATAGAAGTATTTGCACTCTTAGTAATATGAATGCCTTTACCTGGTGAACCCTTTAAGTACCTAAGCACTTTAAGAGCTATCTTAAGATGAGACTTTAAAGGCTTATGCATGAATTGACTCAAACAATGCACATAATATGCAATATATATCAGGCCTAGTATGAGTAAGATAGATTAGTTTGCATCAAGATCACCATATAAAAAGCATTATTAATCTCAAGTTGAAATAAAGGCAAATTTCTTTGAACAACAAGATTAATAAGACATATGACTATTGTTTAATTTTGACAACATGTGAGAAAGTCTCACCAAAGTCAATACCCTCTTTTTGATTAAATCCTTTATCCACTAATTTTGCTTTATATCTTTCGATTTCACCATTTGATCTTGTAAACCCATTTACTACCTATTGCTTTTCTATCATTAGGTAATCTAGTAATAACCCAAGTATCATTCAATAAAGAGCATCCATTTTCTTATTCATTGCCTCAACACAATGTTGATCCTTACAAGTTTGCCAATAAGTTTTTAGTTCAATAACTTTATTTAATTCATTTGTAAAACAAAAATTCTCAGAGTTAAGATTTGCATAACTCACAAATCTTTCAAGGCCAAACTTAACTCTAAAATCAACAACATATTCATTATATTTGTTTAGAAATATGAGGATCTATCAGATCTTTTCAAATATTGATTTTGAATAGGTTTTGTGTCAGGCACATCCCCAATGCCACACTTAGGATTTGCATAATCACTCTCAAATGTTCTAGCCCTCTCATCCTCTTTGGTAGAACCATTGGAACCTTGAGTATGCCCTAAATCATCTCTAAATTAGTCAATAGTGGGACTGCTAGGATGAGGAGAGTTGTTGCCTCCATCATGAGGGTGTGCATTAGGCTCAGTATCATCATAGGGTGTGTCAAGGTCCTTATATACAACTTTATCAAAAATGTTTACATGATCCAAACCTTGACTGCTTTCATTGACCACAAACTTCTCTTAATCTTAAAAAGAAACACTTTTTCAAAAAATTTAACATCTTTAGAAAATAAAAACTATTTCCTCTCAAGACTAAAAACTTTATATCCTTTTTTAAAAGAAAAAATATCCAACCAGAACATACTTTTCTGCTGTACAACTGAACTTATCATAATTATTAAGTACAGTAGCAAAACAGAAGAGACATGGCAACATTAAGCAGTATAACAACATTAAGCAGATGCTTATGTTTCCTCTCCACGATCCCATTCTACTGTGGGCTATAAGCACAAGATGTTTGATAAATTATGCCATTACTTTCACAAAACTTAGAAAACTTATGTTAACAAACTCAGTACCATTATCATTTCTAAAAGTCTTAACATCTTTTTTAGATTGATTTTTTATCAGATTAGAGAAGGCACAAACACAGTCAAACAGTTCATCCTTAGTTTGCAACAAATACACCCACATGGCCCTGGTAAAGTCATCAATAAATGGTCAAAAAATAACTATAACCTTCCTTATTGAAAACTTTGTAAGGCCCTCACAGGTCAAGGTAAACTAACTCAGCAAGCACAACAAACTTGTGCTTACTGAGAGGAAAAGGCTCTCTAGTCTGCTTAGCTTTTTAACAAATTTCATAAGGCTGCAAATCATTATCATTGATGTGTGTTTTACAAGCTTTATATTTATAATACTAGAAATACCGATTTTGACTAAAAACACAACACGAGTGATAACATTAAATATTTAATACTTTTTAGTGACAAAATACCCCCTATATTACCTGTAAATGTTTCACTAATACTCGAAAACGAGATATTTTCTATCATTTTGTAGTTTTTAGGTGAAATGCAGGAAAATGACAAGAAACAAGGGAAAAAGGGCTTGAAGTGTAATTATCTAAAGAATGTTACGGCGTAACACCAAAAATGGTTACACCGTAACATATATTAAGCAAGTACGAAGATCAAGGACAACTTTATGGCGTAACACCATATCTAGTTACGCCGTAAACATGTATTTAGAAGGAAATCTTGCCCAAGATAGAGTCACGGCGTAACACCCCTTATGGTTACGCCGTAACCATAAAGATCCACAAATATGGAATGAAAATCACGTACGTATGGAAATTATTTGAAGGTTACGGTGTAACGCAATATCTGGTTACACCGCAACAATTGCTTATTTATGGAATGCCGTGTAAAAAGGTTACGGTGTAACACCCTTATTAGTTACGTCGTAACAGGTTCAATACATATAAATAGAGGCCTCATTCAAGCTATTCCGACATCACTTCCTCCACAGCCAATTGGAGAGGCGACAAAGGCTTCCAACCTTCGAAGAATTCCACCTGGAGTCCAAGGAAGATCACACTTTATTTACTTTTTGTATTTCATCGTTCAAATACGAATATTGTAAGAATTATGAGCTTTCAATCTATGATTACTTCTATTTCTTGTTGTGTTTCCGTTACCATGAGCGGCTAAGCACTTAAAGTGCTGGCCTAGTTATGTAGTTACTATTGTAATGATATTTGTACCCTGTTAGATTATGGTTTCGTTAGATATTCCTTGACTATCATGTAACTCTGGGTTTTGGTAGTACGGGTGGTTTGGACCTTGCTTGCCCTATTATTAGATTATCATGTCAATATGGGATCCATCGGGTACTAGGGAGGATCTATGACTCCATCCCTAGTGTAGGAACTGACCGGTCTCCGCACTTATCACTCAATATACTTAAAATGTACAGGAACTCTTTCAGAGGGGGTTAATAATCTGTATAGGTTATTAGATAAGTTCTAGGAATAGTTGGGATTAATCACTGAAACCTGGATATCCTACCTCCTATACGATTTGGACTGAGTCAGAATCGCGGGAAGTATAGGATAAACTAAATATACCTATTCAAGTCTATCGACCTTAGAAACCACTAATGAAACCATAGTTTAACATTGCACAGGAAAACGTTTTCATAACAGTAGTAATAAAGTAACTAGATTAGCACGTTTTCTCTCCTGATATCTCCAACTCTTTTCATTTTTAGTATTTAATTTTATTGTTATTTTAAATTCGTTTCAAAATAAATATTTTTACAAACGTACCATTTCAAATTAAACTAATTATAACCTCCTTAGCTCGTTGAGACGACCATCAGGATGTTACCATTCTATACACCCCACGATCGAGTTATATAAATTGAAAACTAGATAAGTTAATATTCAAAAAGTAAAAAACTCATCAAGTTTTTAGCAAAGATTCGTTGCAAGGGTATCCTAAAAAATTAGAATTAATTTAATTATTTCAATTATTCTCTTCTTTCCCTAAACTCTATATCTGCAGGTACCATGGCAGGAGTAGACATCGATACTCTCACCATGGAACAATACTTAGCATTGTCACGAGAAAATCAGGCATCGGGCATGGTTAAACACGAAATCGGAGGCAATGTCAATTTCGAAATCAAGAGTCAATTCATGCCGCGAAATTGAGGGAAGACACTTTCTCCGGGAACAAAAACGAGGATGCTCACGATCACATTGATCGGGTCCTCAGCATCGTTGGCTTATTTAATATTCTTGGAGTCTCTAAAGACGCAGTCATGCTCTGAGTTTTTCCCTTTACTCTTATCGGAGCCGCAAAAAGATAGGTGGACAGACTCGCCCCATGAACTATTAATACATAGGATCTCCTAAAAAGGCCTTTATCCAAAGGTATTGCCCACCTTCCAAGACCGCGAAGCAGCTTGAAGATATTCACAAGTTCACACAAGAAGGATACAAATCATTATATCAAGCCTGGGAGTGGTATAATGACCTGTTATACAAGTGCCCTACTCACGACATCAACAGTCATCAAAAGGTAAATATCTTCTATAAATGGTTTGAGTTGGTACTTTAAAATAATATTGAAACTGTCAACTGGTTGATTTCGCACGACCAATCCCGAAGATTACACTGTCCCAAGCCCTTACAACAATTCATGACCAAGGCTTACACATTCTTAAAAATAGCATAGGAATAACAAGTAGGAATAATAAGAAGCATTATACAATGATGGACTAGCTGCTTTGGTAAAATAATTTGGACAACCTAGATGAGCATGAAAAAGCTAAAGGCAATGTTCAATAGCGGACAACCTGGGACGAGACATGAAGAAGCTAAAGGAAAGTGTTCATGCAATCCAGGTTGGATGCCAAATTTGCGAAGGACCTCACCTCGACAAGGATTGTCCCCTCAACGAGGAAGTTAAACAAGTTGAAGAGGTCAGATATGGAGAATTTGGACGAACAACGCCTTTTAACAGGAACAATGGAGGAAAGTTTCATGTAGGACCACCAGGATACTACACTAAGACTGATAACCGTCCACCATATGGTGAAAGGAGGCAAAGCTTAGAAGAACTATTAGCTAAGCATTAAGAGGAATCTACACGAAGAAGTACTAAAATGGAGGTGTGGATTAAGAAGCTTCAGGAGAATGTCGAGACTAACACTAGGAACCAAAACGCCTTACTTAAAAACTTAGAAACCCAGATCGAGCTGTTAACCGAAGAACTTCATTCCAGGAATATGAAATCTGAACAAGCAAAGGTAGTAATTATTGAACATGAGGGGCCCTGCTCTCCAAAGAAACTTAAGAATCTCCATGGAATATCCTTCCTCTCTGAATCTCAGGAAGAAAACACCAATGATCAACTACCTGTGAAGGAATCTAATCCAAGACATTTTACACTTCCCTGCACCATCGGTAACTTTAACTTTTATGCTATGGCTGACTTAAGAGCTAGTGTAAATGTTTTACCTAGGAATATTTTTGAGTATTTAGAATTAACAAACCTTAGTGAAACCAAGATGCTAGTGGAAATAGCAGATATGAGAAAAAAGGCACCACTTGGGATTGTTAGAGACATACTCGTAAAAATTGATAAATTCTTGTTCCCACCTGACTTTGTAATTCTTGATCAAACCCCTAATTCAACTATCATTTTAGGAAGACCCTTTTTTGCCACAATTCACGCCCAGATTAGTGTTTTTGAAAAAGAAATATCAGTAGGGATAGGTGACAAAAGGGTAACTTTTAACATAAATAGGAATGACCATAACTTCGCCCCTACTGAGGGAATCTTTATGTTAAACTCAATTAAAACTGATGAACCAACCACTAAAAGATTAAAGATAAGTGACGACACTGCTACAACACATTTTTGTAAACCTATTATACAAAAATGTGATAAGGACTTTAAGGCTTGGCCCTTTTGTAGCCCATTTAGGAACAACTGTGATGGGGGGCATGAAATTTATGGGATCAATGAGCTTGGTAAAACAAAATATTAGTTTTTACCTAATAACAAAGAAAGGAAGGAAATGAAAGGAAGTGGGGTATCGTTTCTGAACTTTTTAATGATAAGATATGGTAGCTGTCAGGTTGAGGATTCTATTTGGAGCAAAAAGTATTCAGAATGGTGTAATGAAAATTCTCATGATAAGAAACATAGGCTTAGAGATTACACTTTTAAAGAATAGGTAAAGTTTAAGAAAGGACACCTAAGCATAAGTAAATCAGTTAGGAAAGATTTATTTAGATTATGGGTGATTGATCAGTTTACTAAGGCATTAGATCCTGATGAAAACCCTTTAGAAAGATGTTTAGATGAATACAAATGGGTATTCCATAAAGAAATAGAACAACTTGTAGATAAATACGAAATAAAAATTAGAGAAAAAGGACAAATCCTTGAAGAAATATGGGCAAAATGTAAAAGAGATCGATGTAAGAATAAAGATTGGTGGTATGATTACTGGTATGAGGATGAAGAAAAAACAGAATTAGGTAATAAAGATTATGATCCACCAAAAGTGCATACAGAAACATTTGAAGTAACAAAATATAAGTTCGACAACAGATGTAGCTTCATTTGTATTAGTGACGAGAGTAATGAAACCCTGTCCTTAGGAAGGAAAAATGGATCAAGGTTTAGAAAAATGATAATGGAGGAAATGGAAAAAGTCCTCGGGAATGACGGAGAGGACTCTAACGATGGGATGACGTAGAATAAGCACGAGTCTAACTTAAAGACTCGTTAATAAAAAAAAGTGCTTGTCGGGAGACAACCCGTCCGGGAGACAAACCCGTCCTTTGTTTAATAAATTTCCTTTTTGCATTAGTTGATTTGCATGTTTCTTAATTTTTTGCAGAAAATCCAGAAGCAAGGAGGCACATATCGAGAAGCGGCACTCAACTTATAATCATGTGATAGAACCTTATTGAATCTGCAGGCAGTTAGCGCGTAAACGAATTTAGTTACGCCGTAACCACCGTAGTTCCATACATTTACAATCCATTTACAGTGGTTACGTCGTAACTCTTTAAATAACCTTAAAATTTTTACCACATGATTACACTAAGCACCCAGAGTTACCCCTTAACCTCCCTCCTGAAATCTTAAAAATTCTAAGTTTTAAACATGTCTAAAACCGTTGTATACGTAAATGGAAACTTTGATGGGATATGTGTCTCTGGAAAGCCCTCACAAGACTAAACTCGTTCACTTGTGCCACCAAGTGGTTTATAAAAGGCTTGTTGCATATATGGCTAATAATGCTACCATGATACCAATCCTACGATAAGATGAGTTAGATTTGTTATTTTCCTGTGGGGGCACTTCAAAATTCGTGTTAGAATCGATTTTTATGCTTTGGTTTATTTTTGTGATCACAGGAGATAAAGAGCTTGCGGGAAGACAAAGATAATCTAAAAGATTTTTGCCAAATTTCAAATCTCAAAGCAATGCTCAGGGAGTTTCTTGTCTTAATTCTACTCTTTCCTTTTTATTTCATTTCCTTAATGTACAATAGGGATATTGTACAAATCAAGTGGGGAGAAATGTGGAAGTAAATTAATACTGACGTAGTTTTGCCTTAGATTTTAGTTTTTCTTTGAAAATTATGCCAATTTTAAAATTTTTGACAAATTTTTTTCTTAAATAACTAGAATTAATCTTTGCCGAATGCACATTACCCTTTATATTACTTGGAGAGGATTTAAGCCTATTATCCGTATTTCCATCATAATTACTCAAAAATCACCAAAATATATTGATTGTGCCGGGTAATTGTAGTTTTTTTAGAACTTGGCAAGTATATCATAATTCGAAGACCTAATTGATTAAGCAGAATAATAGTTGTTCTGACAAGAAGGCAACACTTAGGAAATCACCCAAATAGCCTATTTTGTGTGTGTTTATTGACTTGCTTACACTAAACATGATCACCTCCCATGATAAAGCCCTTTTGATGCACGCTCATTATTATTATTTAGCAAGATGGCCCCAAGATTCGTTGAAGCTTTCCCTTGTTAAACCAATCTATGTTTTCACCCAATGTTATTCTGTAATCGTTCACACGCCATTTCGCCTTAACGCTAGACTGATGTAAAGATGTATATTAAGCGAGATAAGCAAATTAGACTCTGTTGATGATGTATGGAATAACGCAGAAACAATTCTTCGCAACAATCGTTGATTTCCAAACGAATGACAAATAATAACGAAATATTATAGGTAAAAGTACGGCTAAAGTTGCCAACACTTGTTTTTTTATTAAATATGATAACTGCCCTACTAGGGTTTACAGTATTTTATTTAAATAGGCTCATAAACTGAAACGGGCCTCAAAAGATAAACGGGCCATGAGCTAGAACAAAAACAAGTCCAACAAAAAGTCGCAAAAAATATATCATAAAAATAGTAAAAAACTCCTAAAATACATGTGTTTCGGATGCCTCGAACAATTCTCTTTATGTGGAAAACTACTGAGAGGGGGAAGGGTTCAATACTTTTTACCCGTTAATTAGTGCGTTTTAAAAGTTTGGCTTATAAAAAAACGCTAAGATTCGTGTTTATGTGATCTCAACCAACAATATGGACAAAAACAATATAACTAGATTACAAACAACAGCAAACACAATATAGAAGTAGTAACATATGCGAGATATAAAATGAAAGGACAAAAAGAAAAGCTAGAACATAATCAAATAACAAACAGGGGCCGAGAGTTATTGATAGGTTTCGGGGGGGGGAAACGGGGGGGGGGGGGGGGGGGGGGGGGGGGGGGGGTTTTGTGGGGGTGGTGGGGGTGGGGGTGTGAGGAGGGGCGGGGGGGGGTATAGAGGGTTGGGGTTTAGTTAGTTATGCTCAAGCAGTTGTATACAAGGGGCAGCACACACTATATGCTTGCTTGCCAATAGTGTTTGCATACTCTCGCTCTCGAACATATTAGCTGTTCTACATCTATTACATTAATTTCTATTGCTCCGTAGACAATATTTTCACGTTACAGGAGGGGGGCAATGTCATTAAGATTGGGAGTTGGGTATTGTTGTACTTGGGTTTCACTCACATGGCCATTCTATCTCATGGGATGTCGGTGGCAATTTGGTTTCAATCAGCGGCTTTTCTACTGTTTGCTGCTCAAGAATTCTTGGAGCATGGGAGGTACACTCAGTTTATATCTACACGTGGACAATTTTAGAAATACCAGTTAGGATCTGGTCACCTTATGAGCGACTGAGTCTTACGTAATGCTAATCTTCTAATAGGACACACAATTTGGTATGTGATTGTTTTATATTTATTGTAGTGATAGTGAGTGGTAATAGGGAAGGGATTGGGGGTGGTTGGTGTGGTAGTAAGTATGAGGTGGGTTGATTTGTGGTAAATGAGTTAAAGTAGGGTCTATATCCGGATACACTCACTTTGTTAACGCTTCTACACCGGACAACAAATCGATGAGGCGACGGACGTCAAGAATGTAGCACTGAAAGAGATACGGGGGTGATAAACCCTTTTGTTGCACTCATTATTATTGCAAGATGCCCCTAGATCACCCTTGTTAAACCAATCTATGTTTTCACCCAATGTTATATGTATCGTTACACCATTTCGCCTTAACCTACTGATGTAGTGTATATTAACGAGATAACAAATTAGATCTGTTGATTCTATGAATACCAGAAACAATTCTTCCAACAATCGTTGATTCCAAACGAATACCGATTATTAGGGTAAAAGTACGGCTAAAGTTGCCAACACTTGTTTTTTTATTAAATATGATAACTGCCCTACTAGGGTTTACAGTATTTTATTTAAATAGGCTCATAAACTGAAACGGGCCTCAAAAGATAAACGGGCCATGAGCTAGAACAAAAACAAGTCCAACAAAAAGTCCAAAAAACATAAAAATGTAAATAACTCCTAAAATAAGGTGTTTCGGGCCTCGAAAATTCCTTATGGAAACTAGAAGGGGGAAGGGTTCAATACTTTACCCGTTAATTAGCGTTTTAAAAGTTTGCTTATAAAAATCCTAGATTCGTGTTTATGTGAGATCAACCAACAATATGGACAAACAATATATCTAATTACAAACAACACAAACACAATATAAATAGTAACTACGAGATATAAAATGAAAGACAAAAGATAAGAGATAGAACAATCAAATAACAACACCGAGAGTTATAGTGGTTCGGCTACGAAGCACTTCTTCGCCCTATTCCACTCCTCGAGTATCCGACTCGAGATTTCACTATGTCGACAAGCTCCCTTCTTGCGGAGAAAATCATTACACGTCGCTTACACCAATTTCCGACACTAAGCTAAATGTTGAGTCCTAATCTTAGCTTGAACCAATCTACCACTTCACTAATGTATTTTAATACCAAAAATAATAACCGACACACAATCAACACTTCCGAAATTATACACTATCCGGATCTACACAACTACACAAGAATGATATAAAATATCAAATCTAGAAGAAGATTGGAGAGAAATCACTAATCTACAATACTTAATTTCTTGGTGAATACGAATATTCTTCTCTTGCACTTGAGGGAAGAAGAAAGAATGGATCACTTAAATAAGATTAAGCAAGTTAGTGATCAAAGGTTTAGAAAGATTTAGAGAGATGTAGAGAGAGAAGTATGACAGAAAACTATGTGCAAAATATTGAAAAACTGTCAGGGAATAATGTAGTATTTATAGGTAAGAGAGAGGGCAACATCTACTGTGGACGGTCCAATGGTACCAAATATATCTTAGGGCCGTTCTACCTATAAGGGGGCCGTCCCTAGGTAGACGCTTCTCTTTTTGTCTTTTAGTGGGGAAATGTTTATCTGGTCCAATTTTATCTGTTTTGGGGGAAAACCAGATTTTGAATTTATATAAATAAATAAAATATTTCTTTAATTAATAAAATATTTTGTATATTTTTATTTTTATAGAAAGGTTTTATTACATTTGTAAAAATGTAAAGTTTAAGACAAAAAGATATATCTTTGATCACTAATCAAGTTTAATGATTTGTTTATACATACCTTAAGTGTTTTACGACGAAATGGAAATTTAAGACTAATAACGTGTATACGTTTATTTTTATCGCAGAACGTTTTTACATTTTGTCATCTTCAAAACGTAGAGAGGTCAAAAAATATAAATAACGTTTTTAAACATTATTTGTATTACCAATGAAAATGTAGGGGATATATATAGTGTAAAAAGATGTCGGTCGCCTTACTAGGCCTAAAAGGTCGTTTGTAGGTCGAAGGAGAGAGAAATCTGATATGGCAGGAAAAATGAAGTTCGCTGCCTAAACTGGCGCCGTAAAGAATAAGGGTATTATTGTCAATGTATACTTAATTACAAATTTTTTATTTTTAATTATATAAAATTAATTATTTGAATATATTTTACATTTAGAAAACTTTTGAACGATATATATGTAATATGAGTTTGAGTTAGATATATACGAAATTATTAAATTTTGGAAGGATATGTATGCAATTTTCCTTTAATATTTTGAGAAAATTTGCAAAACTGTCATGTAAAAAGATGAAAATAGATAGTTTAAAAAAAGAAATATTGAGGAAAGAAATAATAATAGTGATAATAATAATAATAATAATAATAATAATAATAATAATAATAATAAAGTGTCTCGTTTTCTTTTTTGAGGGAATTAGAGAAGGATGCGGTGGCCTTACTAAAGCATATCTAAAAGTTCTTCATGACTGAAAACATTGAGGCGTGAGCTGTTGTTCATATCTTTTGTAGGATGCGATTTGCTATAACTAGAGGAGTGATTGGCCATATAGTATCTCGGATTTTCAATAATTTCGTATAAATATCCTTATTTAGCAACAACAACAACAACAAACATGTTAGCCACACTTTTTAGTGAAGCTGGTGTCTTACACGTGAATTGTACTAGTCTTGGACACTGCGTATCACGCAGGGGTTATTTATGTAAACTAGGAATAGTTTGCTTTTTCTTTTAGTATAAATACCATCCGGTACTTAATTGATTTTTTATGTTACCGTTTTACTGCTACCATTTTGAATACATAGAGGGATAAATTGCTTACACTCGGGACTTAGTTGACTTTGGTGTGGAGGGATAAAAGTGCATTTCTGGGTCTTACTTGATTTTGGTGCTACGTTTTCGACTTCGAAAAAGGGAAGTGTGTACTTTGGTATAAGATGTACACATGAGTATGATGATAGCAAGTCATACCATGTCTTTCTGGGGACTTCAGAAAAGGGATAAAATGTGTACTTCGAGACTGGAACGCTTCCTAAGTGAGACGATGTTGATGATATCATCCCTCCCACAGTGTATCCTAAATAAGAAAGGAGGTCCATAAGAAGATTTCTGCATTGATTCTTAATCAGTCTCAAGGGTGTCTGTTTGAGAGGGAGCTGAAAAAAAGGAGCCTACTAGTTGAGAGGGAGTAAAAACTCAACTAGATACTACAAGCTAAAGCTGGAGTATTCAAGAAGATCAAGGTCGTTGAAGACTATCTCAAGGAATACTAGACTTTATTCTTATCATTTTACTTTATTTTTGCTTATAGGAAACATTGTAACCAATTTACGTGTGACACCATCTTTGAGGAAGATTGTTAGCCTCACTTTTTAGTGAAGCTGGCGTTTTACACGTGAATTGGAGTAGCTATCGACCAACTGCTAAATGCATGGACTATTATTGTAAACGAGGTATAGATAGCTTTGTGTTAGGCTATAAATACCCCCCATGTCTCTCCATGGGGGGTTGGTGAAAGTTCAATTATTTTTCTCATTCTTATCTAAATAAAACACATAGTTTCTTTCATCCCTCTCTCTACTTTCTCTCACTAGAACACCATGGTTTATATCTTGTTCTTTGATCATCCCCGACCCGCCGATAAGGTGTTTTGAATTGTGTTAAAAGTGGTATCAGAGCTAACCGGGGGTGTTGTATTATGTGTTGTGTTCATGGAGCTGATTTTAGCTTTATTTTATGTTATTATCAACTTATTTCCGTGGGCTACTTTTAGCTTGTTTGGTGCAGTAATATAGCTTCATTCTCGTGGGCTTAATCTCAAAAAGCGACGAACGTTGTTTCTTTTGTATTGATTGCAAGAATCTGTTTTATACCAGTTTTTCTTTACCTTTTTTATGAGTTTTTTTAGGTCCAATCTGCTTTCCTAAACTCATTTAAAAGCAGATCTAGTACTTTCATTTTCTTGCTTATATAGAGCTTTTTATAAGCATTTGTAAAGATAAGCAGATTATGTGGGTTGTTTGTAGTGGTGTAAGCTTATATCATAGCTTATTTAGCTTATTTTTCGTAGCTTATTTTGGGTTGCAAGCCAGAGGTTTACTAAAGGTTGTACCACAGTTTTGTTTTCTAGTCAAAAACAAGATCCGAAATTTTTGAAAAAGTACGAAAGTACGACAGTGACCTCACAGCGGTTTGGTGGTGGCGGTTTGCCGTGGCGGTTTGTAACAGGTGTAGCAGTTTGACATTTTTCATGGTCTTGACTAAACGAAACGCTGCCCAAATGAAAAGTCAACGGCGATTTGCCTAATTTTAGTGCCAGCGGTTTGGCCACGGCGGTTTGGTGGTGGCGGTTTAGCAACCTTAGAAGGCAGCGGCTTGATTACCTCAACCCACACCGAGTCAACTCAGTCATTACCGAGTTGACCCGGGTCAACACAGTAAGCCAAATCGGTACATACCGAGTCAAGACTTAAAGAAATGAAAATGGAATGTAAAACTCGACAAGACTCAACACCGAAACCACTACAACTAC
>BQNB010037786.1:0-49209 GCA_026074375.1 Tanacetum coccineum | reverse complement strand
ATTCCTTATTTCCACACAAGAAGTTATGACAAGATTCTTGATATCTTCAGCTAAGGATGCTTCCAAGAGTCGATCTTTTTGTTAATACAAATAAACCGGTTTTAAACAAAATGTTTTACAATCAACTTAGACTAAGGTTTTATTAACGACAAAACATTATAAACCTCTTATCATCTTAAAACATGATCTCTTTACTATCTCCTATCTTTGTAGAAAAACACATGCCACTTGAAAAAGTACACAAATCTTTTTAAACCCTAACCTTACACAAAATCATCTTACACTTATTAATTTAATTATTTCATTTAGTGTGTAATCAAATGCAGCAAATCCAAGGAAAATCTCATAAGATTACACAAGATTTCTCAAGATTTTGCAAATCAAAATCCGGATTTAGTTACTGTTTGTCGGTGCCCTTAGTTTTGCAAGCCGATGCCATTGGCAAACAGCACCGGAAGAACCGGCCTACAGTAAAATGTTTGGCTATAAATACCAAGCCATTTCTCATGTTTTGACACACCTTTCTCATCTAATCTTCTCTCTAATCAACTAATCTCTCTCTCTCTAGAGCATCTCTTCTTCTGATTCTTGAGTAGGTAATTCACTTTAAGAAAGGAATTGCCAAATACGCAAAAGTTTCAAGCACACATCAAAAGTGTCTTGATCTTGATTCTTCTTCTTACTTCTTTCAAAAGATCATCTTGCTGTGATTAATTGTTGTATTGTTAGTTGTACATCAAGTGTAGTTGTGTTATCATCGATTCTCGTGTGTGAGAAGTTCGGTGATCATCTTTGTAACCTATAGAAGTGTACCATCGTTGTGAAGACTTCTCCGCCAAGTAAAAGGAGCTCGATGACTAGTGTTTAACAAACTCTCGAGTAGGTAACTCGGGGAGTGGAGTAGGGCAAGGAATGTGTCCTTGTAGCTGAACCACTATAAATACTTGTGTCCCAGTGATCTCTTTCTATACTTTATCTTTTCTTTACTCTTACATCTCTTACTTATTAATTGTCAAACATCAATATTTTATCAAAGTTTTAAAATAAATTGTATTTTAAATCTTTAACAATTATGGATTCGGAAAACTACAAAGAAGGTCAATCTATACAACGACCACCTCTCTTCGAGGCAAATTGTTTTATATATTGGAAAAACCATTTTGAAACTTACGTGAAGTCTAAGGATATTGATCTTTGGTATATCATAGCTCATGGTAACTACAAACCTACCATCAAAGACAAGGATGGCAAGGATGTTGTTACACCATATATCATATACCTATGCATTTTCTTTCAAATATTACCAAAATACATCCACGGGCTCTAGTTTTCATTCACAAGTTATTTCTAATGTCTAAGTGTGGTGTCAAGAATCTAAATCCCACTCAAGTTAAGTTTAAGAAAAATGAAAACCAATTTGTGTACACTACATCATGTAGTTTTGCATATATCATTCAAAAATGTGTTTTTAAGCAATGATTAAGTTACGGTGATATAGGATGTATATATTATGATATGTAGGGCATCAAAATAAGTATGAATAAGCATAGATAAGCTCACTTGAAGATTGATACGTTTTGTGAAGTGTAAATCGAAAACCCAATTATGAAAATCCTAATTTATCCAAGTATAAACTCAAGCTTCCAATTGCTAATTAACCAAAACCCTTGCACCTTTTATTGTTGTTGTTGTTGTTGCTATTAATTTATGTGGAGAGGGATCAAGAGAGTTTGCTTGTTGTGTTGTGGTGAGATGAAGAGAAAAAGAGAAGAGTAAATATATAGAAAGAGGTGTAAGACTTTTTGGCTTGGAAAGATATTTAGAGGACGCAATCTATGACAAGAGTAAGTAAGGGTAAGGAGGAAGGTGATTGATGTGTGTGAAGTGAAGGAAGGGGAGGGTGAATGTGAGATTTGGTTAAAAAACTAGTTGATTGTATGACATAGTTGGTGATGTTAAGTATAGAAATGGTTTTTGTGGTCTTTGGTGTATAAGTACAAAGGGGGCTGGTTTTATGCATATACGAGGGAAGGAAATAATTAAATTTGAATATGTATAAGTATTGTGGGTATTGGTAAAGGTGTTATGGTTTACATACCTGAATTAAAGCTCAAAATGCCAAAACATAAGCGTTTTACGTAAACTCGCAAAATAAAATATGAAAACTTATAAATTATCTTCGTAATAATTATATAAAAAATATTTGATGTAAACTTTTGTTTGTTTAATGCCAGTTTACGTTAATTGTTAATTTTTAGTTTACGCGATTTAACTTAACGGTTGTAATTAAAAGTAAACACGTAAAGGTTCAAAGTAAATAGTTTTGAGTTTATTGACGTAAAATGAACTGAAAATGTGGATTGTCACAGTCTTCTACCCTCTTATTAAGAACTATTCTTCGAGTGAAAAGGCGTAGAGCATTTATCAGATCAACTGGTTCGTCGCCTTTGAGGTGGTGAATCTTGTTTTGAACATAAATGAGAAGCATATCTTCAATGTCATTCAAATGTAGCCTTGAGAATTTAGCTTCATTGAATACATACTCCTTTTGATTTGCTCGTATTACAACAATCTCCTTCAAATAACCATATCCAAACTGGTTATCAACCGATATGCTGATGATATTGAGAATCTTCATCCGTGTGTAGACTTTGTGACTTGATTTTACCCATGTCTTGCTCTGTAGAAGAGTTGACGTTTGGATCCACAGTGATGGATTCTAAGTGCAACGTCTTTTTCATATTGCACTTTACTTGAACTCCATAGCTTTGGGTTCATCTCTTCTAAGCCTTCTAACTCATACCTTGCAGCCTTCGGTTTTGTCAGTAAGGAGGCATACTTCTTTTCTTTGTTTCCAGTCTTCAAATACTCAAGATATTTATTGAAGAAGAAATCTACAGGAATGGTTGTGCAACCGGGAGGACCTTGCAAAGATAGAGGCTTGGTAAAATCATACGGACATCTGTCTCCTTCAGGATTTGCCCAATCCAACTGTTCCGTCAATGCTAAGTAGCATTGTTCCATATTGTACTCCAGCTCGATGTTATTCTTGTAATTCCCTTTAAGTAACATGAACGTTGGTCCTTCTAAGTCTGCTTTCATAATTTTGTCTTTCTTAAGACAATTCTTGGCAAACTTCATGAAGTCAATAGTTGAACCCATTAGATCGTCAAACTGCTTTGGGTCTTTCTCTGGATTAACCAGCTCATTAAACCAGCTCTGTTCAGGAGCATCATTAGCATTTGGTTCCTTGAACCAATCTGGATCTGGAGTTTCTGGTCTCACAACTACATATTGCTTGAATTATTTGGACTTATCAAGATTAGCATCAGCATCTTCTTGTGTTGGGTCTTCAACATCCACAACATTATCTCTAATTGATTCTTCAACATCCACTGCAGTATCTTGTACTGATTCTTCTGCGTTTACGATTTTTTCAGCGTTTGATGATTTAGATGGAGCTTTACCTTTCTTTTATGAACCAGCTTTATCGTTGTTCTTCTTTGACGATTCTCTTGTATCCATTCGTTGTCTCTTCTTTGTTTCTTTGTCAGCATCTGCAGAAGGATCTTAATCATTGTGACGTCTTTTCTTCTGAGTTGGTGGATCATCAAACTGATTACCCATGTCATTCTCATCTACCAATAGTAACTCCATTAGAGCATCATATAATTTCTTATGAGCTGGGTGTGTGTCGTACGACTTGTTTTCATCATAAGGGACATCGGTATTTTCTTTTTATCATATTCTTAGATTGAAGCTTCATCAAATGGTTTTGTGGAATACTTGGGCATGCTTTGCTTGATAGCTTTTTCTTGTTTGATTTTACCAAAGTCAGAAGCATATGTCGGTAAGACCTTCTTGAGGTGAGCTTGAACAAGCTTGTTTATTGCTTTTGAATGATCTATCTTTGACGTTTCTTCAACCTTCTTTTCAAGTCTTGTGACTCTCTTCAAGATAACATCATCATCATCAACTTGTTTTTAGGTTTCTTTGACTTTTTGAGGATTAGTTTTGTTTTGCTTCATTTTGGTTGAGTTTGAAGTGGTTGTTGTTTTGGTAAAGTTGTTTTCTTTTCTGAAATGATTGAGATGACAGTGTCAACTAGTGGAGGTATTTGGACAGCAGGGTCCTTTTGATGAATCGGAACATCCACCATCGAATGAATCTCAATTTCAGTTGGATCTTTCAAAACATCAGTTAGTGAGGCATCATGATTATCATTGATAAATTGATTACCATATTCAGTAGAAGATAATGTCAGACTGGTACTGAGAAGTTGCGTTACGGGTTTCTCAACTTGTAGATCAGGTGCACTAACTTCAGCTTGTACTTTTCCAGGTTGATCAATCCCGGCTTGTTCATCCATAGCTTGTTCTTTTCTTGCTTGTTCATCTGCATCTTTCACATCTTCAGCTTTCTCAGAGTCATCAACTTTGGTTCTTTCATCTTCAGACTTTTCTTGACTTGCTTCATCATCAGTTGACAAGAATCCCTCTTCATCTTCAGATTTTGAACTTAAACTATCAGACCTATCACTTGGCCTATTAGGAACCTTTGGAATCACACCAGATCCTTCACATAGGCCTTTGGAACGTTATTGGAGGATGAAATCATCTTTGCTTGCTTTCGTAGCTGTCTTTATGTCAACTAAGTATTGTGCAGAACTAGAAAAGGTTTCAATTCCTTTTAGCTACTTTGAATGATCAAGAGTTCCTTCGTCTGACTTCTTGTGAAACCCTCTACCAATGATAATACTAGTTTGTCTTTCATTTAGACGTACTTCATCTTCATCAGTCTCTTTTGAATCAACTGTATTTACTACCTCTTCTGACTGACCAGTTTCTTCGATAAATGTCTATGTACGCTTCTTCTTTGGAACCCATACTATTTCTATCTTCTCCACAACTACCTTAATGCCTTTCTTGTAAGCGGCCCTTTACCTCGACCTTTGGCTGGTTGAGTTCCCATAGACTTAGCCAAGTAGTTCAGATAGTCAGCAGAAGCCTTGATTTCACCACTCAACATCTCCTTTGGAATTTCCATTCCATAAATTGGATCTTTTGCTCCTTTGTTTGCAAACTTCAAATTTTCAAGAACCGCATCAAATTTGATTCCATTCTTGTCAGATTGGAGTCTCTTCGATACAATGTTGTGATAAGAGAGGATGTGTTTGATGATGAGCTTCGTGAATCTAGGAAAGGGTAGCAGTTCTTTCTTTTTGGTACTTATATGTCTGGAGTCGATCTGAAACTTGAAATCTTCCCAAATCAAATCTGCATAGTCAACATTTTTATTTATAACCATTTCCCAAAGAACTTATAGCAAAGCCAGTCTGGGTCTGTCAAATCCAGAAGCCTTCTTGGCTAAGCATTTGTTGATCATTAATATGAAGGTTCTCCAGGTTTGGTACATGTTTTTTTTACCATCTTTGATACTTGATCAAGAGATCCAGGGTATCCAAGTTTTTTATGAATGAGACAATTTCATCATGAGGTGGTGGTGTAACAAATGGATGGTCAAAGTCTTTGGAAGTTATTTGTAGAGCATCATGAAGTAAGTCTGCATTCACTTTAAAGCTCTGGTCATCTAATGTGAAGAAGTAGGTCGTGGCTTCTAAGTTATAGGTAACTGTGTGCCAGAATTGTCGCATGTTGATCTCTGGTACATCAGCAGTTCCAATGAAAGCATTGAAGAAAGAATATTGTCTCAGAATTACCCAAAGAATATTGTCTCATAATTACCAGACAAAGTTTGTAGATGACATCTGGTTCTTGTTTCTCTAAGGCAATCCTATAGTTGTTGAGTCCAATCTTTACTTGTTCAGTAATTGGAACCAACTCCTCATCAGGACGATCTTGTTGTTGAATTTCTTGTTGTTCAGCCATTGATTCTGCTAAGAATGTCAATCCAAATTCATGTATATGACACTTAAAGCATGAATTTGGTTGATTATCCTTTGTGTTTTAAGTAATGATTGTTTTGGTTACAAGTTGTTTAGTCTGTTTTAACTTTAATTCTTGAAAGTCAACCTTTGGTCAAAGTCAACGGTCAATGGTTAAAGCCTATGGTCAACGGTCAATGACTTGGTCAAATATTTAAAAGTTAAGTCAAATCTCTTGATTAATGTGATCAAATCGCGTGATCAAACAAGGATCAAATCGCGGGATTGTGGAATCAAACCGCGGGACCTTTGGTGATCAAATCGCTAGATTTGTTTAATCAAACCGCATTCCTGTGAGATTAAATCGCGGGGTTTTGAGATCAAACTGTGGGTGTCTTAACCTGTTAACCCGTGGGGTTTGATGATCAAACCGAGGGGGTTTGATGATCAAACCGCGGGAGTCTTATCCTGTCAAATCGCGGGGTTGAATGATCAAACCGCTAAAAATGTATATCAAACCACAGGATTTGTAGGTGAAATCGCGAGACTCAAAGAGTCAAATCGCAAGAATAACTATCAAACCGCTTCCCTGTGGGTCAAACCGCGAGATCATAAGAGTTCAAACCATAGGCTTTTATTATCAAACTACGTGATCCTTAGGGATCAAATCGCGCGTTTTAACTGTTAAATCGCGGGATAGACTGTCAAACCGCTTGAAAACAAGCAGTCAAACAGCGGGCATAATTAGCTCAAAACCACAACTTTTTAACAATCACATATTACTTCTAACACAAGTTTAAACATGGCATTTATTCAACTCAACAACAATAAGCCATTTCAACACACAAACATCGTTTTGAGCCTAGATTTCGCATCATAAGGGATCAATGCACTTTGTTTTGAGTTTGAACACACTAAGAGTGATTTAAGAGTGAAAGCAAATGAACCTAAGGCTATTCAAACCACAATAACTCGCTTACTTTCTTATCCTCATACCGCGGCATATAAATAAATCAAACCATTTTAATTTTGTGACTTCCAAATGCAAGCAAGAGTTTTTCTAAGGCATCAAGGGTTTACATTGAGTAACTAAAACATAAACCCACATTCATAATAACACCTTATTAGATTTTGAGCCATATTCGCACAAAGAATCAATCATACCTTACACATGAGTTCAATTCATTAAAACTGGATTAACACTAGCTTAACTAAGGGATCATTAACCCTATGGTTAATCAACCTCAAACACACATTTAGTTTTCAAGAACCCTAATTCAAAACCAAACGATTCTGGATGATTAAGTGCAAAGCAACCTAACTCCTATCGTTTAGATGATAACACATGATTAGTTTTACCTTTTGTGTGAAAGCAACTTCTTGATTTCTTGTTCTTTGGTTCGAGCGGTTTGAGAGAAAAGAAGGGTTTTTGAGTTTTAGTAAATAATCAAACCTCCCCATTCTTTTGTGTTTATTGTTTGACTTCTCAAAAATGCCAAAAACAGTCCCTGAGTTTTGAAGTGTTTTGCACTTTGACTAAGCAACTTTTCCCAAGGCTTATGAAACTATGGGAATTAAGAACTTAAGTCCTTGTACTTTCTAGCTTAAAGACACTAAGATACAAATTGCATTTAAGTCCCTAAAGTTTATAGTAGATGACATCTAAAGCCCTTGAAGTTAACATAAATTAACTCTCCTTTAAATAGTGATCTGTCATTATCAAAAAACTTTATCCGTTTATTCCGTGACTTATTTTGAAAGACCATTTTAAAAGATTATTTGATTGCATGTTCTCCCCCTCAAACGAAGACCCATTTTCTATTGAAAGAGCCGTAGCCTTTGTTTGAGTGGTCGAATTATCTTTTAAATCTTTTTGTGATTACTGAAAACACGGATTCTTTTGAAAGACAACACTTTTCACCTTATGAAAGAAGATTTATCTTCGTTTGAAAAATAAATGCACTAACACGTACACTTATATTGAGAGAGCACGGCTTGTGCAACAAAGTATACACAAGCCTTTTGCATGAACATCAAGTAGTTCATCCGCGAAAAAATTTAATTTCTCATTGAGAGGTCAAGTTATTTTTTTGACGATATACTTGCCTTTAAAATGATGACCGGGTTACATTATAAAATAACTCTAAACCATTGACGTGTTTTGAAAAACATTTGTAACTTATGCTCGAACTTTATTTATAGCCCCGTGTCATTATTGAATGACATTTCTAAAGCCGTAAATATTATCGATTTCAGAAGACATGTCAAGAAGCATATTTTTGTATTTTTATGATTTTTTTAATTTTGTATTTTCTTTTTGTGATTTTATATTTTTGTATTTTCTTTTTATGAAATTTTCTAAAAATGGAAAATCTTTTTGTGTTTTTGTTTGTTTAATTATTTACATATGATACATGAAGAGTTTCCACCATTACTCTTCCTCTGATTCTGCCAAACGTTTTAGGGTTTCCAGAGTCATACTCTTCATTCCAAGCCGGGTGAGTAGAAATTCAAATCTTTCCCTGGCTAATGCTTTGGGTGAATAATCACACTGATATCTGAGTCTTGACAAAAATAGATGCTCAATTCACACCGTTCTCACTTGCCTCTTTGTGATAAAGTTGATATCTGACATTGGAGAGTGTTTGGATCTTGTGTTGTTAAGACATTGTTGCATATGCACATAGAGCAATAGCATTCTATGTTTAACAAAATACAGATGAAATATTAGTGAAGCAAACCATATGTCTCTCAGTTGTGAACGCATCTATAAGATTTAGGCACATCATCTCAAATAGGGAAAATATTCGTCCTCTGAAGTTTGAGATAGTAGTGCTCTCCTGTCTCTTTGAAGACCAGCCGACTAATCTGTCGCCCAAGAACTGTGCACTGCAAATGTACTTCTTCTAGTGTCTTGACACCCGGCATGATCAACATCTGCATAAGCTGTTAGTGCAATTTTGGTATCCTTCGAATACCAAAGACCTATATTAATGGTTCCTTTGAGGTATCAAAATACCAGTTTTACTGCAGTTAAGTACTTTTCGGTAGGCTTTGCCTGATACCAGGCTCACATGCAGACTGTAAATACTAGGTCGGGTCTACTAGATGTAAGATACATAAGGGAGCCGACCATACCTTGATAACGAGTAGGATCGACTGGGATCCCTTGTAGATCTTCATCCAGTTTGGTTCTCTCCACCATTGGAGTATCAACCGGGTCACTATATTCCATACCGTATTTTTTAATTACTTCAAGAGCATATTTTGATTGATTAATAAAGATGCCTCTGCGACTTTGAAAAATTTGTAATCTTGGATTTGGCCATCATTGACATCTTAAATTTTGAACTCATTATATTTGCAAATGTGTCACAAAGATCAGGATCAATAGAAGTAAAAATAATATCATCTATGTAAATTTATACCAGTAGGATATCTTTTCTTTCTTTTCTCGTGAACAATGTAGATTGACAACACCTTTTGAGCTACTCATAAAGACCCTTCTTCAGTCTATACACGTGGTTGGGATGATCTTGATCTACAAACCCCTTAAGTTGACTGACATAGACCCCTTCTCATAGCACACCGTTTAAAAATGCAGTCTGGACATCCATTTGGTAGACTGTCATATTCTTGTGGGTGGCATTGGCTATGAAGATTCTGATGGCCTTTATCCGTGAAACTGGTGCGAATGATTCTTCAAAGTCGATTCCTTCCTCCAAACGGTAACCCTTAGCTACCAATCGAGCCTTGTTCTTCAAAACGCCCCAAAATCATCTAGCTTAACCTTAAAGATCCACTTTAGGTTATTAGCATTATATAATCTGGACGTGGTACTAGTTCCGAGACTTGTAGTCGTTCTAATGAATTTCTTCTTGCATAGCTTTAATCCAGCAAGATTCTTTCAATGCTTCTTTCTAGTTCTTTGGTTCGACTGAAGTGAGGAAAGCATCAAAATAGCACCACATGGCTTTAGTTTGTAGTTGGCTTCTTGTTGAGACTAGTCGAGAAGGATTGCCTATAACATTATCCAAAGGGTGATTCTTTGTCCATTTGCTGAGATGTTCAAACGGTTGGTTGGCTGGATGCAAGTTTGATGGAATGACATCCCTTGAAGATGATTCTTCAGAGCTTGGTTCTAGAGTAATGATATATTGGAAGGGATCATTATTAAACTGTGCATTTTTGGTTTCATGTATATGTCCTTCAACACCTGGATGAATGACTGGAGATTGTGTTTCTTGAGTTGTTAGTGAAGTACTAATAAATGATACATTTTGATCAATTAAAGTTGATGAAGGTTTACAGGTTGTATCAACGGGAATCGAAGCAACAACGTGAGGCACACGAGATACAACATTTGGAGAAGGCTGAAAGTATTCATCAAACATTGGTTGAAACAGGATATCCTAGTCTTTCTTTGTTGGTGGAACATATGGTGTTGAGGAAGATGGATTTTGCACGAGCCCTGAACTAATGGATCCAGGAGTCATAAGTTGAAGCTCGGGTCCTAAACCGAATTCTTTAGAAGCCATTGTTGTCAGCTCATCAAATTTGACATGTATAGTTTCCTTGATTAATCTTGTCTATTTATTATAGATCCGGTATGCTTTCTTTGCGAGAGAATAGCCAATGAAAATACCGATATCAGCTTTTGGTTTCAGCTTTCCCAGATCTTCACTATCATTGGTAGGATAGCATAGGGCACCAAAGACATGGAAATACTTTAAATCTAGTTTTCTGTTATGTAGTAGCTCATACAGTGTTTTATTATGACGAGAATGTATCAGGGATCGATTCTGGGTGTAACAAGATGTTGCAACTGCTTCTGCCCATAGAAATAATGTGCCTTTGAAAATATCAACATAGTACGAGCAGCTTCTAATAAAGTCCGGTTTCGCCTTTCGACAACATCGTTCTATTGTGGAGTGCGCACAACTGATGTTTGGTGAGAAATCCTGACATCTTCATAGTAGGTCTTCAGTGTCTGATTAACAAACTCTATGCCATTATTTGTTTGCTGACAAAATTGATGAGTCAAGAGCGCTATCCGGTCATGTGTTTCGAGCAACCTAAGTCCAAGTACCAGAGGACGATCTGTACGACTTGCGTTGGACACGAAAAGAAGATGGAGAGTTTGAAACATTGGATCCCCAGTTTTTGTTAGGTTCCGAGTTGTTAGAATTCCTAGATGCTACAATCCTAGGATTACTACTCGAACTCATAGTTTTTGTTGCATTTGGTTTTCCTTGAGATACGCTACTAGGTGGTGTTTTCGTAATTACTTTTGTTTGAACTGGTTTCCTACGAGGCACTACTTTAATGGAAGTGATTCTAGTTAAAGGGCACTTAGTTCCATCTACAGTGAAAGTCCTTCCTGTAGGTAACCATCTGTGTCTACCCTTAGTAAACAATTTACCCATAGACTTCTACTCATTCTTCTTATTGCCTTTACCAGACTTGGCTCTAGTACGTGAATTCACATCATTCAGATTCAACAACACACATATTATGATTTGCCAAAAATAAACATTCATTACGTGTAGAACACACAAATTCAGAATTCGCATTTAACACATCATGCTAAACATTTGCATTATAAACAGAAACACGATTTGTGTATTCAAACTAGACTGAACATTCCTAGGGTGGTCTTCTACTTTTTTATTCTTCTTGATGTTCGCGAGATCCTATTGTTCCTTGTATTGCTCCTAGGATTTGATCCGTTAGCATTAGTAGAACTTTTTACTCTTGTAGAAGGAAACAAAGGTTTGTTAGTATCCTGATTACTATGCGCTTCTATTTCTTTTTTAGTGTTACTTGTTGATGTACTAGGCTATGCAAATCTAACTTTCCTGTTCTTGTTTATTGGTGTGACGGCAACTAATTTATCACTTTTGTTTCGGGAACTGGGGCATGTAGCACTAACATATACTAGCAACTCTTGAATTCGTGTTGTAAACTTACAAGCATAGTTTAAATTATTATTCGATGGTTTTAAGACTCTAGCTTGCTCTACAATTTCACGGAGTATGTCAGCATGTTCCTTTACCTATTTAAGGTAATCTACATGTGCTTCCCTATTTTTCTTAAGTTTAGGAGAAAGTGGTGGCAAATCTAATTTAAACATCCCTGAAGCAATCACATTTGAGTTATTGACTGATACACTACATTCAAACACACTTTTTCCTTTCAGTGTTGCAATGTGTTCTTTCAACTTGTTTATTGATGTGCTTTTGGCTCGTAGTTGAGCTTTCAAATCGTTTATTTCAAAAAATGTAGGAAATTCGGGAGCATCCTGATTGTTGCATGGTTTGTCATGTTGAAAACTTTCTTTACTTTGTTGTACTTTATCTTCAAGAGAAATACATCGTTTTTCAAGTCCTGAACATATGTTTGAAAGTTCATTATAAACAGCTTTTTCAACCATATTTTTATTTTTAGAAAGCTCGCCTCAAGTTGCACACACCTACTGCATTTCAGCATATTCAACAAGATCATCATAAGAATTCATAGCAGTACACATAATATCTTGAGACATAATTTGATCCAAAAGACGTTCATTTTCAATCAAAAGTTCTTTCTTCTCAATCTCAAAATACTTTCTATCTACAGAACATTGTTCGACCTAGGTTTCCATTTGTTGAAAAATTGCTTTCATTTCATAAACCTCTCTATAAAGACCTAATTCAAAATCTGCAAATGATTCTCTTAGAGATTTGACAAATGGAATAACATCTTTCTCAAAAGCTCGTCAAATATGGTCAAATCCCCAAGCCCCTTCATTCTGCCTAGTAACTTTGGTTCTAACTTTTATCACTTTGTCAAAATTATCAAGATGACTTTTTTCTTTCAAAAGATTTTGTTTGACCATACTAGTAGTTGGAAGTTGATGAGGAAGATCATTTTGAACTGGTTTCGGTTGAACAGGTGTTTGTTTAGACACTGCTTTTTGAAATTGGTAACCGAAAGGCTTGTTCTGCAGATAGTTGTTTTTTAGGAACAAAATGCTTATATAATTCATTTAGTGAACCATAATCAATGGGTTTGATGTTCACTCTTTTCTCTTTCACAATCGGATCATTTTGTTTCTCATTCATTCTTAGCTTAGTTGCTTCAGCTAACTCTAAAGTCTCTTCAGAATCAATCACAGACAGTGCATCATGTTTCTTAACTAAGGTATGACCACAATACAACACAGGTTGTTTTCGCTGAGCTTTCGTGAGATACAAGGGATTTTGATAACCAAGTGCCGTTTTGTGATATTCATCGTAAAAAACTTAAGGTTTCGTTAACATATGCATTGTTTGCACCATTTGACCTTGTTTGTAAACAATGTTTTCAAGATCTTTCTTTTTCTTTTCCAAATCAATAATTTCTTCAATGTATTTATATTGTTTTTCTTTAGTTTCTTTTTTCAAAACTTCAACTGTGGTTGACAAATTCTTGTGACTTTCTACATTTGCAAAAAGTTGCAATTTCAGCCTTTGAATTTGGTTTTCAAATCGGCAACCTTTGCATTTCTATCAACGATTATACCTCGCATTTGAGAATCAATATATTTTTCGCGGTCATCTAAATCAAATTTTTGTCTTTCTTCAAAAAATTTGACCATTTCCTTGTATCGTTCAAGCTCAGCGGTTAATGATTCATTTACAGTCTTATTCTCCTGATTAACCGCATTGCCTTTTGCTACATGATTAAACATTTCCTCAATTATAGACATTATCATAGCATCTTGTTGTTCAGACAAAGTAGTATCTTGAACAACTTCACTTTCTTTTTCTTTCATATATTGATCATAAGAAATAATATTGTTGTCACTTATCATGTCATTATTTGAATCGTCAACAAAAACAGGTTGTTCAGAATACGGCATCTCTTGAACACTTTGATCAATCACATTATTATCTTGATAAGTGTCGTAATTTGGTACCTCAGAGAGAACATCTGAATCATAAGCAGAGAGTTTGGCCATAAGAACTGCACTTTCTGATGGAGCTTCATCACAGTCTGAGTCGAATGCATCAAGATCATCAGTCTGGAATATAGCAGTAGTTGACAATGTCTGAGTGTCTGGGCCTGAATCAACTCTGTCCCCTGGGTCTGCCAAAAATGCAAGATGTTCTTCATCTAAAATAATCCCTGATTCCAAAGCTTGAGCTAGCAGTATCTTTTCCTTAAACCATTCTGAATTCTTTAGCCTCTTTGGTTGAGTACACTGTCTTGGCATATGACCTTCACCCGTGCAGTTGTAACATCG
Organism: Tanacetum coccineum; assembly: GCA_026074375.1. Lineage (NCBI taxonomy): Eukaryota > Viridiplantae > Streptophyta > Magnoliopsida > Asterales > Asteraceae > Tanacetum > Tanacetum coccineum. The sequence continues at coordinate 35,059 of BQNB010037786.1, read as the reverse complement.
AATGACCTTTGTCTGATTTGTTGTAGAAGTTCCCATATTTCTGTTAGCCCTTGTTCCAGTAGCATTACCCTTTGCTCCACTACCTGCATAACCCTGATTCTGTCATCCTTGTGCATTGTGCATTGTGACCATTTCGTCTTAAATAGTGGCTTGGTTCCTTGGATTAGACGAAGTCCTGAGTTGATTGTTGGTAGGTGGATATCGGGAAGCAAATGTTGTGCTGATGAATGTCATTGCTTTGTTTAGACAGACAATTGAATCATCAGTGGGAAGAAACGATGTTACAACAAGCCTCGAATCAAGTTGTGGAAATACTGCTGGTGATTGTTGTTGAATAGCTGGTGCTTGATATGATTATGGATAAACCATTGGTGCTTGATGAACAACTGGTGCAGAGTATGATTGTTGATGAACTGGTGCTTCATATAGTTGTTGTTGTGGAAGAGATGTGTAGAATTGTGTTGTAGGTATTAACAACCAAAGCTTGCCTCGTGCATATCTTTTGCTAATTTGACATCAGTAACAAACTTACTCCATTCTGGCTGAAGGTTATTCACAAACTTTGTATTAACTTGAAGTTTTTTCATAGACATCCCAATCGTGTTCATGTCATTAATCAGCTGAGCAAATCTCAAGTAATACGAGTGAATTGTTTCCCCCTTCTCAGATGTAAATCGATCAAACTCATTATACAGCTTTGATTCTCGTTCTTGCAGTGAGAGTTTTGTACCTTCTATAAGCAGCTTGACTCTGTCCCATATCTCCTTAGCAACTTTGTAGTGATTCACAAGAGTGTAGACATCTGGTGGTAAACCCTGAACAACAATATTAGTTGCTCTTATGTCACATGCTTCATGTATCTTCTCTTTGAGTTAGGTATTCACCAGATGAACTAATGTTATTCTTCAGGGTTTACCATCAGATGTCTACACTCTTGTGAATCACCACAAAGTTGCTAAAGAGATATGGGATAGAGTCAAGCTGCTTATAGAAGGTACAGAACTCTCACTGCAAGAACTAGAATCAAAGTTGTATAATGAGTTTGATCGATTTACATCTGAGAAGGGGGAAACAATTCACTCGTATTACTTGAGATTTGCTCAGCTGATTAATGACATGAACACGATTGGGATGTCTATGAAAAAACTTCAAGTTAATACTAAGTTTGTGAATAACCTTCAGCCAGAATGGAGTAAGTTTGTTACTGATGTCAAATTAGCAAAAGACATGCGCGAGTTAAGCTTTGATCAGTCAGAATGGTATTAACAAGAGGGAAAACATTCCTCCAAACATATCTAATCTGAATGCGTTTGGTAGAGTATTCGTTCTAGCCTTCTTATATGCTCTAATTATTGTGTTGTGTCACTCTTTCGCAACACCAAAGTTTCACAGATTCACCGTGGTCCACTTTATAATTAACACCAACCTTTTACCTGCAAATGATCGATTTTTGTAAATTCAAGCATCAATCCTGACACAAAATAAGCCGGATGAACTGACTAAATATGGTTGGTTTGGCCTGTTTGATTCATGGTTTGACTTTTGAGGGTCTAACAAATGATCAGACATGACATTATTTAAAGATCGACTTCTGAGATCAGACTTTCATTGAAATTAGTATAATTAACAGCGTGTATTCAAAAGTTAATAAGCCAAGTTTGATCTCTTTACAACAACTCGTTTAAGATTTCCATCAAAGATTCTAATAAGCGTTTTCTATATTATATTATGGCATCATTTCCTCTATGTCCCTACAAAATTAGATATGTCAAAACTGCCTCTGACCCATGTTGTAATCCTTGGTTGATGAATACATTTATGCAGTCACACACATATTCTCTCTGGATATAAACCTGTGATATAGGTCATCTTACTCTCAAATGTTGAGAAAACCAACCTTCCAAACAAGTTTGAGTACTTGACCAATGGTAATATGGTATGTTCTAAAGAGTACTCTTAAGATGTTTGACTTAAATTAAGGTTTGGTGCAAGTTTTAAAACGAGCAACTAATTTATTTGATCAGGAATTTTGCACTCTTTTAACAAATATCTAACAATATTACCAAAACACAAGTCAAACAGTAAAAGCTTGTAGAAAGCATCATATACTCTATCCAGAAAGAAACACGATAACTGCAAATTGTTTGCCATATGCTAAAAATCATCTAAAGTATCAATGGCAACAGAAAAACAACACTTGATGAACATTAAATCCATACGATAATCCATTTGGAAATGCAGCACGGTATTGCGAGATCAGAGCCTTCTTCCCCTTCTACCACTCTTTCGGCGAGTGCTATCAGTTGGAATCGGAGTAACATCCTCTGTAGGGAGAAAACAAATACAATTAAGAATCATATATTAACATAAAAAATGAAATATTAGATTTAATCAGCATAAAACAACCTCATAAGCTTTCATCCGTGTGGGCTTTCTTAATAATCAATTTTGGTTTGATAGTAAGAAAATCATAGTTAATTAAAAAATCCAAACAAATGCTTCATTTGCCAGAATTAACATTGACCTAAACATCAACTATCATATTCTTTATGCATAAATGTTCATAATAAATGCCCAGAATCTTATGTTCGCAAGATAGATCGTTGTTTTTATAATACATGACAGTCGAGGTTATTTCTGCACACATATTTATCAACTGCTCAAAATATGTTTGCAAACTAAATGTTGTTTTAGCAAATTCGGGCCTGGGTTTTAAAATGCATGAGACGCTCCGTTGCGCAAGGATCAAAAAGCCGATGCGCAAAGTGATAGGGGAAAGCACACGCCTCACGTAGGCGAGGCACATACTTTTTACGTACACATTTTCAATATAATTTACTACTTTTTGATACAAAGATACCGCATTAACACCAAAAAGAACCAGGCCTTCTCAAAGTTAGCCGAATTCATGCCAAAAGTAATCAATTAATGTCTAAATTGCCTCTCAACTTGCTTATAATAGTAATAAGCCCATTAAAAGAAGCATAATATACATCATAAGTTTATATTTATGTTTTAAGGCCCAATAGATATGAGGCACCAAAATGCGTCCAAGGCGTGCCTCGTCTGAGGTGGCCTTAAAGCATGTGCCTCACTGCTTTTCGTAATTGCTTCGCCTCAGATGCGATCAGGCGACTGCCTCACCCCGCCTCACGCCTCAGGCGCTGAGGGGCGCGATTTTTAAACACAGAATTCGAGAGCATTCTATTTGACAAGCAAAAAACTTAAGTGCCAATGTTAACAAAACATTCAATTCAAAAACCAATTGTAGGTTTTAACTTCTATAAAGCATACCGAAAAAATGTTTATTATTTCATTAAACGTTCCAAAAGAAAAACATCTTTGTTGAGAGTGTATAATGAACCAAGAAGATATAAGGTTTACCTATGCGACCAATTTTCATGCCAGAACGAGCAAGAGCTCTGAGAGCGGCCTGGGCACCAGGACCAGGTGTCTTGGTCTTGTTACCCCCGGTAGCTCGCAACTTAATGTGAAGTGCAGTGACACCAAGCTCCTGCAAAACCGTATCACAACAATCAGCAAAAAAAAATAGCCGGCAATGAATAAATATCGCATCATTACATTTTCCAAACCTTTCGCGTCTTTCCAAATACAAACAAAAGCTAAAACACATTTACTCTTACAGTCTAAAGAAAAGATTAATGTAGATAGTAGATAGAAAAAAACCTTGCATCTAGTGGAAACATCTTGAGTGGCAAGCATAGCAGCATAAGGAGAAGATTCATCTCTGTCAGCCTTCACCTTCATCCCACTTATTTTGATCAAAATAAATAAACAGATAAGCACAAAGGTACAACAAACTTAAATATATACTTCTGTAACAATTAGCAACACAAATCAGTATATACTTCATTCATTATGTTTCACTAATAGCAAAGCAAAAAATAACCAATATTGTTGTAACTCGTAGCAGACACCTTATAATTAATTCAATGCGAGTCAAAAAAACAATCTAGTTGGAAAACCACTTTAAATTTATAGTTTTAAAATAACCTCTGTCGAGTTTGAGTATAAACTGCTTAAATAAATTGCAAAATCTCACGTATGACTAAATTCACTTAACCTTAAACCAATAACACTATCTAAGTCTAGGAGTAGTCATTGCAGATACCTGTAATTCTGACCATAGTTTCACGTCCAGAGATATCAGTCACATGCTGCAGAAAAAACAAGTAGACGTAAATAAACACCGGTTTAAAATAAAATGATACTACATGATTACTGAAACTTACAATGAATGTGTCGTTGAATGACGCAAAGATGTGTGCAACACCAAACACAAGCTCTCCCTCACGGGTAGCAGGTCCAAGAGTCACATCTTCCTTAGGCTCCCTAGTCTTTCTCTTCGACTATCAGAATCATAAAATAAAAGATAATTAATACTCATCAAAACTCAATATCATTTTAGCAAAAAATAAAGCATTCAATAGCAAAAACCACACATAATCATTAGTATTCATCCAAAACCAAATATCCTTTTCACACAAAGGCAAAAAACCACATCTTGACCAAACTATGTGACGGGTATTTACGATTGCTATTTTTCAGCTTATTCAACATTATTTTTCTGCTTAACTGCTAATTTTCGGGTAATTTCAAAGTGCTTATTTAAAAAGAAAACAAATTTACTTTTTTAACTCATCAAAACCTAAACCAGTGTATAAAACAACTCGAGTTGACACTTTCTAACAATATATACTTTTTTCTGATCTTATTGAAACATAATCAAATCCAAATCAAAACTGCTTATTTTGAAGTAGTTGGCAAAATATTTTAAACAATCTCAAACACCCATCGAAATGAAAGTAGAAAATAATAACATTATTCATAAAACAAAATAAAAAACACCCAACTACTAAAACTGTAGTTAGTTAATGTTGTTCTAGATCAAATCAATAGCTTTATGACAACAACAATCTACCTATAATATAAACGTGATCTTAACATTGAGAAATAAAAAAAAGGATTAAAATGATAAAACCAAAACAAATGTTTACCATGGTGGCGTATTCGGCAGTCAAGGGTGTCGGAATGCAAAATGGTGATGAGTGAATATGTTAAGGGTTAGGGTTTCATCATATGTTATGTAACAACTACACTTGTTGGGCTTAACCTTTTTCGGGCCTGCCAATAAGTCCAACCCAACTAACTAAGTTCCTTTTCAAATATTTGTCCAATTTTTCATTTTCAAAATATGTGTTTATTACCCCATATCTACCTATTATATAATATAAAATAAATATAATATAATATAATTATTATATAAAATACGCTTTTTTGGAACTCATCTAAAAGCAAAAATAGTGAAAAAATGACACGTGTCTAACTAAAATAATCAACGACTATGGTTAATTCAACATTTAATGATTCAGTCAACTCATAATTTACAAACAAAACAAATCAAACTATATCCTATAAAATTCACTAAATTAAAACACAAACTTTTTATCAATTGTGATTTCTGCTACAATAGATCATCAAAACAACATTCAAAATCATATTAAATATGATTTAATTTCGTCACTTTCAAAAAACCCCCAATTATTATGGACCCAAAAACCATAATCAAATTGAAAAAATAACCGAAATCAATGATTTAAAAGGAAATCAATTGATGTTATGCTCAAAAATAATCCATTTACAAGGTTAGTGACTAATTTTATTTGTGTGTTCAAATAATTTCGTTACGTCATGATTGGGATACTTTTATTTGTTAATGTTATGTTATAGTATGTATATGTATTAATTTTTTGTTTCTATAGTTTTGTCGGATATTTGAGACAAATTCTATCATATCATGGAACTTTGAAAATTTTCAAATAAACAATATTTTGAGAAACCAATTTAATAATGTTTGTAACAACCTACCATGATTTTCGAAAAATCAAATTAAATGCACAAACCGTTACCATATTTACTCACAAAAAATTTAAAATTTTGAAACAAAGTGTTAACCTAATCTAAACCCCTATAAATTGGTCGATTGTATACACATATCATCACTGGTATTTTTCCATATTATTCTGTTTTCTTAAAATGTATTTATGAGAATTCTCATATCATACTTCATTCATTATATTATTTCTTTAGCTTTATTAATAGGACTGGTATTGTGTATATTAATTTTATTGTAATCCCTGAAAGTTTGTTTCTTTTATATCTTTGCAGCTTACAAAAAATGAAACTCATGAATATGACACAGTTGTGCGACATCGACCCTATGATTGATGATCTAAAAGTGTTGGCTAGATGCATTAGCCTTTGGAAGTCTCGCCCTGCTGGTAGGCCTAACGAAGTTTGGGCATTAGACATGGTGTTTCAAGATGCACACGTTTGTTTTATGAGTTTGTACCTTTTTTAAAATTAGGGTCGAAAATAAGAGGGTAATCGTGTTTATTTCAAATATGTTTTATGAATATATGAATTTCAAAAACCATATGCAATTGATTTGTATATCTATTTGAGGGTAATCGTGTTCAGTCTACAGTTAGGAACAAAAAAATCAGCAAGTTTGAGTTGTTGATTGATGAAGGTTCATGTTACCGAATCGGTAATCTTTCTGTTGGAGATAACGGAAGCAAATATCCAATGTTGAATCATCGCTACAAGATGATTTTTTATAAGAACACATCTATGACACGTGTTGGCAATTTTGACAATAACACACGTGGTTTCAAGTTTGAGCCATTTGCAAACTTTACCGCCAGGCAATTTTGACGTTGTTGGTAAGTAAATTTATTATAACAGTTTTTTAAAGGTGGTTTCATACACACAGTGGTAGATGAAAATCGATTGAATACTAACCGAGAATTCCCCATTACTCGCAAGAGACCATCGAAATCTATCCGCCATCGGAACCAAGATAACTTCTCGCATCGCATCGGAACCAAGACAATTTTTATTTTAGCCCAAAACTTATATAAAGGTGTCTCTTAATTTAATGTTTTTGTCATACTTTATGCAAAGAAAATAAATAAATCAAAAAATTTAAATTGCTTATCACATTTTAAACTTTATAAAGTTTATTTATTTAAAAACACATTTTATGCAATAAAAATATGATAGATATAAACATACAAACAAAACTACATTCATTTACATCAACTTACATTTGTCAAATAGACGAAGATGATAAACATACAAACAAATAAACGTTTGGTTATTTACATATTACGTTATATGTCTCATTTATATATTTTTAGATAATAATTTAAAACTAGCCGCTCAACGAGCAGGCCTTAAGGCTAGTATTAATATAATACAAGCATAAGAACTCGCGCGTTGCGGCGGGGCTAATTTTTTTCCAAATAACTTTTTTTTTACTTAGCATTGCAATATTGACCTCTTTTTATTCGCAATTCGAATATCTTTCCGCGGGTGTTTTTTAATCGAAATGAATCGGTAGATATGTGTTGTATATTCAATAAATAAAGTTTATTACATAAAAAAGTCGTAAATAGTTAAAAGTTGAGGGTACGTTTTGTAAATATATATTTTTTTTCTATTTTGGCCAACAGCGAAGCATTAAAATATTGGGCTCGTTTTGTTCGCAATTCGAAGATCTTTCCGCGGGTGTTTTTTAATCTGAATGAATCGGTAGATATGTGTTGTATATTTAATAAATAAAGTTTATTACATAAAAAATCGTAAATAGTTAAAAGTTGAGGGTACGTTTCGTAATTTTTTTTCAGTTTTGGCCAACAACGGTGTAAATATTGCCCTTTTTTTTTGCCAGATCCATGAACGGTAATAAATAATGAATACTAAAAAACACTTCTTCACGATGAACAGTAAAAAAAGGGTGTAAAACGCCGTCGTTTCGTTCGGCTTTCGATATATATTATAATGATCATGGTAAAGGACAAAATAGACACCAAACATAGTTAGCCCAGTAAGGCCTAGCCAAAAAGAATTTTATTTTGTTAAAAAGAAAATTACACAAAAGCCTCTCAAGTTTATTACTCCCTCCGTCTCTAAATAAGTGTCCACTATTGACTTTTTATGTCTTTTTCAATCAACTTTGACCTTAAATTATTTTGTTTGTGTTATATAATACTTAATGAAAATTATATCAATGAAAATATATTTAAAACTCAATCCATTCATATATTTTGCATCAAATATTATATAACACAACAAGAAATAGTTAAGGTCAAAGTTGCTAAAAAATAACTTCGAAAGTCAAAAGTGGACACTTATTTAGGGACGGAGGGAGTATTATTTATGATTTTTTTTATATAACAAACTTTGTTTATCAAAATTCTAATAAATCTGTATCGATGTTTAAATGAAAAATATACTAAGGCATCAGTATTACGAACAAAACGAGCCCAATATTGATATGCTTCACACGTACGTACCATTTTATAAAATGTTGAAATTTACTATTTACGATTTTTTTATATAACAAACTTTATTTATCAAATATCTAACAAATACGTTGCGATTTTTTAATGAAAAATATACCGACATAAAGGCTTCTGAATTACGAACAAAACGAGCTTGATATGCTTCAGACGTGCGAACGATTTTATAAAAAAAGGTTGAATTTTAGCATGTGTTTTTAGGAAGAAAAAAAACTTTCAAAGCACACCCTTAACCAACATGATAATTTAAAAAAAATACTTTATAGTTTATTTTTAAAAAAATTAGTGAAAATACGAATTGAACACATCTTCATTTACCAATATTTGATGCTTCAGCTATCAATGTGACTTGCTAAACCTAGCCATAGTAGCAAACGAGGGGGTTTGCCCGCGCTCCTCTTACTTGGCGTCGTTTTTTGTTAGCTTGCCGAGGTTAAGTGAACTAATACTGCAAACTGGAACCATGTCTCATAACAATGCGTCTGTGTAGATAAATTTAGCGGACTAAGATACAATAGTTAGATCATAAACGGGTCAATCTGAGAATGCTTAAGTATATTGTTTTCAGAGAATGGTGACATGATGAATTACTATTAAACGAGCCATTTTGAAAAATGGATCATGTGTATACAAAATCATACATGTTTAAGATCTTTAGTAGAAGCTCCGAATGACCAAAATGTAGTACTATTGTTTCTGAATTTGTACCACGATATATCCAGCGATCAAATTTTGCAACATGAACCCATGTCATTTCATGACTGTTAGCCTCAATTTATTGAGTCAAACAAGGAAGCTCGGTCACTCAACGATGGAGCTTCGGTCTTTAATTAGTTAATGTTGTAATAGTATAATATCGGGAATCGGGCTCGATAGATAATCTAATATTGTATATGTTTTGGGTTTAATCCCAAGCAAAACCCGAGCCCGGGTCCTAGTTAAATATCTCACGCGTCGTAGGGATATATATATAGATAATTTTCTAAGAAAATATCTAAGAATCTTACAAATATCTATTTTCTAAATCTTTCTTTTTCTCTCATTTCTCTTCTCTTCTCTCTCTCTACACCATCACCTCTCTTTCTCCTTTCTAGTTCCGATCCGTGTTGTGTTATGAAGTGAAGATAATCGGGATCCTACAATTGGTATCAGTCGCCTAGGGTGGGTTTTGTGATTTGTTTTGTGGTCATTTTTTTTGAGCTTATTATTCGGAATTTTTTGTTTTGATAAGACTTATTTTGTTTGTAACACTTAAATGGTAATCACATTTTCGGTCTGGGCTTATTATTAGTGTCTTGAGTTTGACAAGCAAATTTGACACACGTTTCCTTGTCTTGAGTTCTTTATTTTCACGTTTTTTTTCCTTCTCTTCAGCTTGATTTTTTTTCTTTCTTATCTTTGTGTCTCAAAATCTACGTATCATATTTGGTTTTTGTGGTTATCTCGTTCGTTGCTTATTTGTGGTTAAAAGAACTTCTTTCAAGCCACCGAACTAGCTATTCCAACTTGTAAAACCGAACGAGTGGAAAACGTTAGAACCGAACGAGTGTCTAAGTATACCGCCAAAAGATGAATTTCAGTACATCTCCGATTTACTTTGGGGTTAAAAACAAAATTTCTTATCTGGAAAATTTCACAATTGCAAATTATCAGCTTTGTATTTTCTGTTTTTTATTTATTTATTATTTTTCGTTATTAAAAGGACAAAGATAGTTTTTTTTATTTTTTTTTGTTTCGTTTTAACATATTCGACTATTCGTATTTTCTGTTTTTTAATATTTTTTTATCTTATTAAACTTTATATTTTATGTTGCGTACCTTCAGCTCCGTAGTTTTATAACAAGAACAAAAATTATATAATTTTAGAAAGTTAAAAAAAAAATAAAAACTATAAAGGGTGTTAGAATTATTTTTAGAAGGGTATGTATAACCCTTTACTTTTTCATCTTTAAGAGTTCCATGATCCAGCTAACCAAAACAAGATAGTTCATTAAACAAAAATCATATATAGTCCATTTTCAACATGGTCCATGTGCTAAAACTATACAAGTTTATTAGAAAGGAAAGGTTGATTACCATTAGAATTTTACGATACTCGGACACGATGTAGACGACATAATCCGGAAGTGTAAACTGCCGTGACCTTGCGGAGAAAGGGACCAAAAAGTAATTGTTCACAAAATCATTGCCTCCCAATGTCATGAGGGTTAAAGCGCCTGTTATAAGCTTTTCAGTCTGTTCTTGGCCTATTATCTCACCCACTCTTTGCTTATATTGCTCCAAGTATTGCATTTGTGCTGACATTCTTATGATGTTAAACTGCATCACATACATGAAGATCCGATTTTAGAGAGTCAAACAAAATGACTAGGTTTATGTGTTAGATCGATGCAAGTAAATGAACAAAATATAATTCGTATGAGAAAGATGAGTAGTGAACATTGATATTATGAAAACCTTAACTGCCGTACTTTCCTTTTTTTACAAGTTCTGTTATCCAAAAATAACAACCTATCTTTCATAATTTCTGTTTCTATTAAGAATTTCAAGTTACTAAAATGAAACTTTGCGTACCCTTTGAGTCATTCCTATAAATAATATATATATACGAGTAACTTCTACATGATAGCTAGCTCACAAAATATGTAATTTCATATACATTTTCATGCTTCATTTCATTATTGGTTCTGCAAATTTACATGAGTCTAACACTTTCTTATACAATGTATACACTTTGTTACGCGACTTTACTTCAGGACACTTTTTCTTTTTTCAAACATTTTGCACAAATGGTGTAATTTTTTGCACGCTTACCTTATTTATATTTTTTTTGGAATCCCATAGAATGACCAAATATGGTAGTAATGAACAGTATTCTATACCATTATATAAGAAAATGGTAACTATGATCCTTAGGTTTAATGGGTTATATGACTTACCAAACTGATTTACGGTATCGTAAGTATTCCAAACTCCAGCAGAAGAAAATTTGCTCCAACAAGTAACTTTAAAATGTGAGGTTTTGGTCTAAAGTTTTTTGGATTGTTTGCTTCTGAACCTATGGCCTCACCTGATAATTAAAGAAACACATGCTTTAGTTCCAACTTCATAACAACGTCACGTACGTTGCATTATATACAAAAAAAGGTCCTAAAGTTTGTATTCTTGATAGTGAAATAATTTTTAAAAAAAAGGTCCAAAGTAGTGTTATGAATAGACTGAAAAATACATATCCATGTAGGGCCGTCTACATCTGATTTTGAAAATTTCTTATGCTGTGAATTATTATATAATTCATAACTTCCTCAAAAAGGGCAAAAATCACAGATAATTAAAACACTTGAAAGATACTCCTATAATTGTTCAAAGAGTTATTTATTAACATGTTCCATGATAATTTTAAGGAAAAAACATAGTGATGACTCAAAAATATGGATAACATTATCTTAACTGATAGTTATGGGTATGTTAAGCACCTGTTAGAGAAGAAACGCCCCGTAGGACGCTTAGTCGGATAATCAATCCCGTATGGCACATTATCGGCACGGGCAGTTGTTGTCAAGTAATTGTTATTGCCATTATCGACCAATGAGTCCCCAAACACGAAGAATGCTCGAGCATTTGCTTTGAGAGCAGCCTCACTAAATAATGCAAAAAGTAAGAACCAAAATATAGCTAGTGATTTTGAGGTTGCCATTCTAGTGTAACAAGATTTTTGAAATTATAATTACTAAAAGTGTAGTATATGCACACATACAAAGACTTTGGTTTCTTTGGTTGTTAAGATATTGCTAGAGCAAAGAGCAATGATGGTCTTTAATATAGATGTGATGTATGGTACGTAGTGTAATATTTTTGATAGGCCGGCTAGGTTTTAAATTTTGGCCCAATCCCAACTGCACATAAGTTGTAGTTGTTTTGGTGCTTAATTTCAAGTGATTCTTTACACTGCTTCCGTATAATATTCCAAGCAGTAAAGACAATGGGCATATCGAATGAGTTGGGTAATTGGTTGAAAGGGTAAAATTATGATAATTGTCGAAACATTTTGGCTAGATTGAACCCGGTGTACCTCTTTTGTTTCGGGTTATTTTCATGTTCATATAAATATAACAAACATACTCGAATACTAATTTTTTTGGCCAGTAAAGAGACTTTGTTATAGATAATGAGATAAAAAGAAGCTAGCATCTAGAATTAATTGCAACAGGATGCAAAGAATACAAATGATTCTACCTCACTAAGACACCAAAAATCAAAACTTTTGCATCTTTTTAAAGCCCCAAAATGAGGGGGGCTTGTTGTTGTAAGAAGCTGCGCGCTAGCTCTTGTTCTGAATATTGACAACATTTCTGACGTAAAGGTAATTCATATTGCAGCTAACAAAACAGGTTCAACAAAATTATTAGAGAGTCTATCCAACAAAATAGAACCGGAGCATTTAGAGTTCAAAATATGCGAGGTTAAAGATACTGGTCACAAACAATCATAGCCACCAAACCCTGAACTCAACGAGGGTGATACGTGATTCAAGATACGTCACCACAATGGACACCAAAGGAGTGTAAGTCAAAATTTGGCGGGGAATCCAGTTAATCTAAGAGGGGAAGACGCGAGGAAATATACCAAACTATGCGCACCTTGCTAGAATATGTGACCATAATTAATTGGGAACAAGCTTGTTCGGCTCAACTTATGAGATGGGACAAGCTTGTTCATATTATTACCAAAGTGATTATTCTAATTCAAATATATTCTTTGACTTGAATAAATAAAAATACAAATAAAATTGTTTGTTATGCATGATTCTGTTTCTGTTGGACAGATTAATGTCTTAGACGCCAAAGGAATAAAAGCCTGCAAAGTTTCTGGTTTGGGCCGCAGGCAACAAACCCATAGGGAGGCCCGGAAAACTTTACTAGGTTAGATAGATAGGAAGTTTTTTCTAGAATAGAATGTGTCGGTTACTTTTATTAAAGGACATGTCTTTTTTGTTATGAGATTCATCACACCTTTGGAAAGTGTCGATTCAATTGTATATTTAGATTAGGAATTTTGCTGTAAAAACTCAACCTTTCGGATTTAATTATCAGTTTATTAGGAGGGATTCAACGTAAATTATTTTGGTTCCTTTTTTATTCTTTGTATGATGTCTACATGATGTGCTGTTTGATCATTCGTTCCTTAGAGAGATGGATATATAAGATTCAGGGACCTGTAAAACAGTTATGGGTATCAGAGCCCGCAAGGGATCAAAACAACACAACAAATTGGATCAAGAGCAAGTGGTTAACACGACTCGTTTTGATATAAAAATTTACTACGAGAAAACCCAAGGAACGCTGTTTTGTGAACATCAGTTCCAGTAGGCAGGAAGGACGGATTCTGTTGTGTTCTTTTTTTTCTTCCAAGAGATCAAACATTGAATAAGGATACGTAAAAGATAGTGCACAATAATTTACGTAGGAGGATTGCAATAGTTTAAACACCAAACGAAATTGGTGGGCAAAACTTTGTTGGTGACAACGAAGGGAAAGGAAGGAAGGCGCTGAAAGTTCTCTTTGTGATTGCTATTGACGCGACACAGGAATAGGAGAAGGAAATACGCACCGTTTTGGTTAAGGAAACAGTGGGGGATTGAAGACTTTGTGAGGAAACCGGTTCGTATACAATACACAATGTAAAAGGAACGTTGTTTGTGGTTGAGGTTATAGACGTATTCGCGGAACAAGGATATAAAGGAGTACTCAAGAAAGTTTAGTGTGGAGGAAACGTGTCGGGACGAGACAAGAACAACAACAACGAGGAAAGATCAGAAACAAAGGACAGTTTGTTTCGGTGTAACAGAAAATCAGAAAGCAAAGGATTGTTTGTTTTCGGTGTAACAAAATCAGAAACACTTCTCTAGTGTGTTTCGGTGTAGTGTACCGAAGTTGGTACCGAATTTGTGCTAAGGGCATGGAGGATCACAAGATGTGTTGGGAGAATTACCACCTGTTATTGGGGTAATCAAGATTGATCTGTTGGGATTATACAAGTTCGTGGATGACTTGGGTGGATATATGAATGTTTTCATTGGATAATAAATGGAACGAGATAGCAAAGTTGCTAGGATTGCACAATGAGAATCAAGAAGCAGTCAAGGAATGTTACAAGAGTACATTGGAATGGCGAAAGATACTATGAGGGAGAAAAAGGGACCAAAGCAGGAAAAGCCTGAAGTTGTGGTGGGAAGAAAAGGCAACGGAAATGCCGGGATAATAAATGACCACAGGGGTTGCGGATGTAATTGCTGACAATAGGGGACTCGACTAGTGGAACTCAAGAGGAGTGCGCAGGATGATTGAGGTTGAAGGAAGCAAACTCGGTTTGGAAACAGCAACAAGGAGAAGAATACACATAAATTTATTGAAGACATCAGGCATTTCCAAGGACAAAGAAACAAGGAAATGAAGATTTTGGCATCACGAATTTTGGGAGGAATGATTGGACAGCCTTAATGTCTTAGCGCCAAAGGCAATAAAGCTGCAAAGTTTTGGGTTTGGGGCGGGCAACAAACCCAAAATAAGGGAGGCCGAAAACCTTACTAGAGTTAGAAAGATAGGACGTTTATTTAGAATAGATGTGTCGGTTACTTTTATTAAAGGGACATGTCTGTTATGAGAATCATCACACCCTTTGGAAAGTGTCGATTCAATATGTATATATAGATTAGGAATTTCTGCTGTAAAAACTCAACCTTTCAGATTTAATATATCAGTTTATTAGAAGGGTTCAACCCATATTCTTGTTTCTTTTTTATTCTTGTATGATGTCTACATGATGTGTGTTTGATCATTCGATCCTGGAGATATGGATATATGAAGATCAGGACATGTGTAAACAGTTTACTTGTAAAAGTTGAAGTGCTATCACGATATGAAAATGAAACCAGCTAATTAAACGTTTTTGGGCTGTTCTATAGGATCTGGAGTTAATTTAAAGAATTATATATGTACGGTTTTATCTGTTAATATTTACTTTTATAAAGAGATTAAAGTGGATACAACTTATCATTATGCATTGCTACAATTACAAACAATACTTATTTACCTATGATAACGAATCACACCATCAAAACATAATAAAAATATACGAAACAATTTATGAAATTCGATCATCAAAGGCCTAAGAAGGTTCTGTCCGTGATCCAATAGATGCAAGGATCGGAAAGTTTTGAATATCTAATGAGATCATGGTGCCGTTCAACATTATCCTAACTCTTCAAACATCTTAAGCCATTCATGTTGTATTATGGACCGGTTATGCTTTGTCTGGTGGGTGGACAGGATCCCAAAAAACACGTATAAGTCCCAATTAGGACGCATATTTGACAAAGATGTGCGTAGTCCAATTCCATTGTATGCACCTTGCCCACAACATGGTATCTGCGAACTACAAATCCTAATCAAAATTCAAAACAAACCCAGTGTGATCAACTTTTTGACCATCCGAAACTAGCTTTCTTTTTTTTTCTTTGCAACTTCGGTGAGCATTCCCCGGCCAAACTGGCATGTACCTGTGACCAAATTCTATGCATTCCTAATTCATAAAGCCTCTGTATTCAAAGATAGATTGATCTCAGTTGTGAAATAGCCATATTCGGTTTGCATGTTCTTTGACATGCCGATATAACAAACAATGCTACAACGTGAACAAAAATACATCTTTGAACTTGATAAGAAATTTTGTACATAAATCGAAATACAAAATGAATGTAAACAAGTAGTTACCTTGAATTATGTCATGACAAATTTCACGTGTCATGTATGATTTAATTACAATGACAAAAGTAGGTCACCAGATGGAGTAAAATCGTTGTCGAGTATTAAGTTTATATTCAATGCTTCTAGTACACGAGAATACCTACTTCTAGTATTAGTAATCAAAAGGGCCAACAACTCAAAATCCATGAAATAAAGTTTATAATGAAATATTGAATACTTGTGTAGTATGCACTGAAATGTGAGCTTACCAACAAAATTTTACAGACTACAGGACATAATCGGGTAGCGGTTATTACTGTCGTGAACATTGAGAGAAAAGGACCAACTAGTAACTGTTCATAAAATCATTGCCTCCAACACTAACGAGGGTTAAGGCATCAACAAGCTTTTCTGTCTGTTCTTGGCCAATGAGATCACCCATGCTTAACTTATATTGCTCCAACTATTCAATTTGTTTTTGGGGTGTGGAGATGATTATGTTGAAGTACATGGTCAAACTTCAGTCAACAAACTTCAAAGGTCTAACTTTGCCAAAGTTGTAAAGTTGTTTGTGCTTATGTTCAAGTTTGGAGATGATTAGCTAAAAGAAGACTTGATACCATATTAGATGATGAAAACCCCGTGAGGTGTTATGTTTATGGATAAGGTATTTATAATACAACATACCTAGAAACCTTAATGAATCCGAAGCCTACAAACAGGCTTGGGCCATTATATCATCTAATATTGAAGGACCTAAGTGTAAATTTCTTGTATATAACCTAACTTACACTCTAGGGTTTTCATTATCTGTGTGCAATCTTTGTGTTTTCTCTCTTTTAAATCTTGTTAAGTAAGTATTCGTCTTTTACAAGATATCAATCTCTGATATCTTGTGTATTGATCTTGATCAATGTGTTTTGATCTAGATTTGTTGATTTGTAGTGAGGATTGATAGGATCCACCTAATGGGGACTATCATTGTCTTTATGTTCGTTTGGTAAGCACTTGTTTAAGAACTTATCTACTTTAGCAGTAATAAGATAAAAATCACCAAGGGGTAGTTGGTTGGGTGATTAATCCGTTGTTATTTATTATTCATACATAGTATCGATCTTAGGTTCTAACATATGGTGGTTTTTTATTTTAGGGCACGTTCGGTAAAGACAATTTTAGAGATTAGAAATGAAATAGAGAATATAATTCAGATAAATAGTATGAATGAGAAGGTATTGAATTTCACTGTTGTTAACGCAAGAGAATTGAAATAAAATATCAAGAAATATTTTTCTCTTTGAAAGATACAGTTAAAGAGCGATATATACTACGATAAAACACCATCATTTTTTTCGAGTTAGGTAACTCGGTTCGGGTTAAAGCTATTCGGGTCAGGTTATCGGTTGCTCAATTAATTTATTCGGGTTCAACCCGTAACCCAAATGTAGATGGCGGTCGGGTATCGGGTTGCAAAAAAGTTTGGCTAACTCATGGTTGATTTCGACTCAGATTAAACCCGAATAAGGATTTATTTTAATTATAATAATTTTATTTAAAAGAGTAAAAAAAAGGTATTTTTATTACATTTTACTCATATTCGGGTTGACCTGAACCCAATGGACCCAACCCGAGTTGAACTGAACGAATTGACCGAACCCGAGTAGTAACTTGAATTTAATAGAGGTCGGGTTCTGGTATTGATTTTGTATTCGTGGACCCGACCCGAATTGACCCGAAACCACTAACACTCTACTTGAGAATAATTCCACTAAAAATTTGTGATTTCTGTGGCGGTGTTTTTGAGGTTAAAACTCGGTTAATTTGTCGGCAAAAAAGTTGGCAAGCATGATTACAAAAAAAATAGAAAAATAAAATCAAAAAACAAAAAATAGAAATAAAAACTCATTTCTCCAAATTCTAAAATGATGAAAATGAGGGTGGCCAAAATTACACTACCATTTCTCAACCAAATTCTTTTCAATTCTTCACTTTTTTATTTATCTCTACCAAACAAGAAAATTTAATCCAATTCCAGTTCTCTTATTTATTTTCTTTCTGCCAAACACATCGTTAGGGTCTCTAGGGTTTTTGGAAATTTTGGGGGTTTCTTTACCTGGTGATTTAATTGATCGATTGGTGGTGTAATTTCAACAGTCGTGTTGGAATTAGTCTATTTGGGTAATAGATCTGGTTTGATGTGTATTTTCTTTTAAAATATTTGTCAAGTTTTAAATTTATAAAACTTGTCTACCTATAGTTTACAACGTACTAACGGGTAGAGAGCCCGATTGTGTGTAGTGTAGGTTTTAGTAAATCTGAAGTCGTCTCAAGAGCTAAGTGTTTATGTAAAAATCTGAATTTAATTGTCACGTTTTGAAAGTTGTTTGATTGTGAAATGCAATAAAAATACATACGAAATAGAAATGGAAGACTTGATCAAGGGAGAAAGGCGTACTAACCTAGTTACTACTCTACTAATGTGAAGATGTTATTTCATTGTGCAATGTCTAATTCCCGTTGCTCACGGAAGTCGGGCATCTAGGTCATATTCATTAAACCCCCAACTACTCTAAAGACTTGCCTAATGCCGACAATCCCACTACTTGGCATTAAACCCTCCTATTAGGTGCAAACTAACAATGAATATTTCTCGCACTTTATAAGTGCCTAATCTAGTGAAGGTGGTGATATGGACAACCCCTACACTCAAAATAGATGCCATCATATCTCTTGTAACCTAGTAGACTACTTTTCAATTGCTAACACCTACTCACTAGCTAAAAGTGACCTTAAGCACTTACCAAAAACGCGAGGGATCGATCAAAAAAAAAAAAAAAAACAAGAAAATTATAAGATCCATATAAAACGATAATTAAACAAAGAAATAAGCATCCACACAAAAATAAATACATAACTAGGCTAGCACTAGAAGTGCTTAGCAACTCATATTGTAAATTATAGGAAACATAATGAAGGTAATTGTGGATTGATTAAACATTAATTATTTTACAAATTATCAATGGAATTGGAATAAATATAATATTGAATATTAAAGCGAATCCTCCTTTGGAATAGTGGTGAATGGTGTTGGAAAACTCCTCACAATGAAGCCCTAGTCGTCCCTTGTGAGTCTTCAGTGAAGAGAATGACGAAATAGGCAGAGTTAGGGCTTGTTTTTATAGGCTCGATCACCCTAAGTGAGAAGTTACACTATAACTTTCATATTACACATATATCTTTAAAGCCTAGCATAGTTACGACGCAACTCAAAGGCATGAGTTACACCGTAGTAACTCCCTGAATGATTTTTACCCTTTGTTACGGCGTAACCCCATCAGGCTAACTACGCCGTAACTGTAAACTTGACTAGGCATGTTTGGGTCGGGTAGAATATGGGTTGCAACGTAGTTCTAACGAACCAACTACGCTGTAACTATCGTCTAAAGCAACAACTTATGAATTTATCTTCACTCACCTTTCCATTTCCGCGCCTTCCCATTCCAATGCTCATATTTTCCAAAAAAAGTAAACATGAATCAATTAAGTACATATTTTCATAGAAATATAATAATAATGAGAATTTTATAAGGTAATTTGATATTAAAAAGTATGAACTATTTGATGTTATCAAATATACACCACTTGACTTCTACTTCACATCAAGTAGACCTTTTAGAATCATTTCTAAAAAGATATCCACCAAGTTATCTTGGAAGATATGAATTTAAAAACCACATGTGCTAGAAAACATTAAAGTCGAACACCTCACAAAAAGGGGAACACAGTCACTCAAACTCTTACTAGTCTATGTGTTTCATTTTTAGGGTGATCACTCAAATACTCAGTCATAGCATTTATTCTATCATAAGCTTGACGAGTACACAAAACTCCACCACTGGAGCTAAGGCTTAGACAATTCTCAAAGGCAACACAGGGTTGATATAACATAACGGTTTAAATAGAAGAATCATTCTTGTGATCCTTACCGATACAAATGTTCCAGAAAAGGCGACAAAATCACACATGCTTGTCCAAATCCATGAACAAGACACCTATGACTGCTCAATTCCTTAACTCGAGCAATATAAAGATTAAGATTGTGATTGAATAAGGGAAGGATAAAAGACATGAGATGCACATTTAAAGGTGAAAAAATAAAATATACAAACAAATACTATACTCTCCACAAGCTCCCCGTCACTAGTCACCATCTATCTAATAGTTCAAACTTTAAGGCGCGAGAATATGATCATCTTTAATAATGAGCTCGTGTATGTAGTTGATGATGTGTTATTTTATACACTTTTTCAAGGTCATTTAACCCCCCAAATCATGGAAATATGCCCAAAATACGTGCTTAATCATTTCTTTTTGTGTTTTTAGCATTTGGGAAGCTTTTAGAGAAAATACACGTGACTTAAACTCAATTTGGGAAGAAATTAGACAAGATTGCAACTTTACACGAAGAACCTCAAAGATGTGCGTACAGTGCGTGGAGACGGCGTCTAAAATTCTTGCGACGCCGTCAGAACCTACAAGCGACGGGATAGTTAGGGAATTCCTATTATGATCCAAGATCGTTATTAGGACTCATCTAGGGTATGATAACAATATTGTAACACGCCAGCGGATTAATAAGGGAACACAATCTTGTTACTAATAAGTTTTTCTTTTTAAACATTAATAAAGAAATCTAACTACTCACTATACACACGCTTTCTATGCGGTTTAGACTCTCATTGGAGAGACTTTTCTATGAATGGAATCTCATACTAGAGCTTCCCATCTTTATATATTTAGATGGGGTGTTGATCTTTATGATTGCTTCTTTGGTGTGCTTGTATGTAGGTCACTAGAGCATGAGCCTCAGTGATCTTCTTGAGAGAGCTTCTAGTCTGAACAGGTGTATTGGGATCTCCAAGGATTTGACTTTAAGGATGAGCATTGTGAATCCTTAGAGTGTGATTTGTAGGGACATCTACCTCATCTGGTAGATTGTTGAAATCAGAAATAATCCCATCATCATCATAAGAAGCCTTTTCAAAGATACCTTCACTTGATTTATCATGAATCCTTATTTCAGGCATCTCATCATCATCTGCATTAGAGAAGACCTCTTCTTCATGATCAACACTAGGAGAGATAGCTTCAATATTGCCATAATCAAATAGGAGTACATGTAGATGGTAAATATATAAACAATAAGCTTCCCCTTAAAAGTATATTAACCATCTCTTGAATCTCGAACTCAGTAGCATAGATCAAATCTTCCTTCAGTGCGTAGAAAACATTATTAAACGTCTTTGAATCATGCATAATTCTTGTAGACAACAAATAGTAACATGCCGACAAATAAATTTTGTAAATTTATTTATGTTCATGCCAACGGCCACCATCACAGTGAGCTCTGTTGCATCAACGAGAAACCAGTCATGTGTGAAAAATCATATCATGAACTGTATCGTATCATACTCCAACCAAATCTGTAAAAGAGCGTGCAACAACCAATCAAGAATCATATCATGAACTGAATCTTCAAAACGAACTATACACATCATCATTGTTCAAAATCCAAACGCGTCTGTTGTCCCATATCGGACGATGCTAGCAGAAGAAATCGTAAGCAGACCAGTAGGAACCATAAAGCCTACCAGCAGGAACCATAAACTACCAGCAGGAACCATAAGCTAAAATTTCCGATGAAAACCTTATAAACCCTAGATCGAGAGCCACGAGGCTCTGATACCAATTGTGAAATCCTATAATGACTCCATAGATCGTTATTAGGACTCATCTAGGGTATGATAACAATGATTGTAACACGCAGCGGAATATAAAGAACACAATCATGTTACTAATAAGGTTTTCTTTATTAAACATTAATAAAGAAACTAACTACTAACTACTACACACGCTTTCTATGCGTTTAGACTCTCATTGGAGAGACTATCTATGAATGGATGTTCAAGCATTACTATAACTCCTTTTTAATACCCTTTTCCCACGAACTCAAAGCATACCCTGTTTTTAAATTCTGTCCCATTATCTTATCTAATGATTTTTACTTTTTGATTAAGTTGGTTTTCTATCTGTTTTATAAAAGTCTTAAGGATGTTGCTAGTCTTATCCTTTTTGGCTAGAAAGCAAATCCCAACAAAACCTTGACAGTCATCAGTAATCAACTAGACAGTAACTTTCATGGTTGATAACTCCCTCACATAGGTAGTCCAAAATAAGTCCATATGACCAAGGTGTGTAATGGGTGTGGTCCCACAAACTGTCAACTTGGGCCTTACAGGAGGCCTGTGCGTTGCTTTCCCTTCTGACAAGCCAACACAAGTGTGGTCATTTTGAAACTCTTGGGAAGGTAACCCTCTAAACTAGATTTTCCTTTACAAGTTTATATCTTAAAGTTTTTGAATTAAGGTAACCTAACCTCCTGTGCCACAATTTACTTCATCAGATAGGCTTTTGCTATAAACAATTTAATCCTTTTGAAGAAGCAAATAATTTACATATCAAAAGTATACATTTGTGTATCCTAGGAACTTTAAGAAGTGCACCGTGATTTGCATCACATCCTTGAAAGTCAAAGGACACCACAAAAAACAACACTTTTTCATTACAAAGTACATTAGCTTTTATCACATAACAGAGATATGGAGAATAAGTTAAAATGTCCAAGTTCTTTCACAAAAGCCACATCATCAAAAACTAAATTTCCTAATCTAATTGTACCTTTTCCACTGATACTACCTTTACTTCCTCCAAAAGTAACAGATCCCACTTTGGATAGTTCTTGATAATCTTCAAGATGGGCCCTGTTACCAGTCATGTGCCCAGAACATCCACTATCAAAAATACCTCTATGCTCCATATGCTTCAGTGGATGATCCTGCACAATCAAAAAGAGATTAGTTTCTCTTTGGGACCCAGGCCTTCACACAGGCTGGGTCCTCTTGTGGACCTCTAGAAACATTAACATTTGAATCAAGGGTTGGTCCACTATTGGTATTGGAGAGTGGTGTTGTTTTTCTCCAAACACAACCTGCTGAGGTCTTAACAGCAGTGCCCATTTTGCCCTTAACAGCATATATATTTGACTTGTGTGCTGTATTTCTTAAAAAGGGTCTATTTACAAGTGATCTTTGTTTTGAAAAACATTTCTTTGGACTGTTAAGATTCACCTGAAAGGGTTTAGGGCTTGTGTTGTTTGATACTGGTCTATTTACTCTACCAGAACTAACATGTTGCTTGCCAGTATTAAATCTAGAAGCACCAGACTTAATTTGAGTGCCAGAATTAACACGCACACTACCAGAACTAACATTTTGCTTGCCAGTATTAAATCTAGAACTACCAGACTTAATGTGAGTGCCAGAATTAACATGCACACTACCAGAATTAACATGTTGCTCGCCATATAAACTAGAAGCACCAGACTTAAATTGATGCCAGCTGAACTAACAGAACTAACTTAACCATGACCAGTATTAACCATTTACCCTACCAGTTTTAATAGTTTTTGCTAGCAGTACTAATGTTAGGTTAATTTTGTTTTAAGTTTTGTACAGGTCTGGGAGTGAATTGATTTGCTTTATACACCCTGTTAGAGTTAGTACCGAAGGCTGGTGTATCTATGGCCTAACATTAGCATGAAACCACCCTTGTGCACTAAAAACCAACAGCTTCCTGTGCATTTTTTCTCCAAATAGTCAACAGTCCCTAATCAAGTGACTAAGACTTCCACACACAAAACATGATTTTTTTTCAAAAGATATCCTGTACCTAAGTCCCCATTGCAATTCCTTGATTCCAATTCTTGTCTATTTATGAAGGACTAGGTGAGGATCAAATGGTGTCCTAATTGGTTGCCAAGGATTTTTACATGCTGTGCACAACTAGGGCCAACTGTTTTGTTGAGGTTTAGGCACATGTGGTTGAGTCTTTGGGTGCAATGGTAACCTGCTCAATAGAAGGTATAGGGATAGGGTCATCATTGACTGAATGGTCAGATACAGTTCCTTGTTCCCCATCACTGTCATTGGATGGACAGGTTGAGTAAACAGTGGAACTTGCATCAGATTCAATAGGACTAGGAGATTGAGGTTGAGGCCCTTATTATACCTATACTCATACAGAGAATCATTCTATGTCCTCCTGTCCCTAGTGGGGTATAATCACTACTAAAGAATGGGGGACACCTTTATATTCTACCTGTTTAAATCTGCTGTATAGAGGGATGACCTATATTTTCCTGCATCTGTTTCCCTAAAAGCAAAAATACCTCTACTTATTTCTTCCTCATATCCTAGGACCCTCAGCATTTGATTGTGTGCCATATCCTACAACCTATCTAACAGTTGAGCTCAACCCACAATCATATTTGCTTCCAAAGATTTTTAGAAGATGCAGACCAAGAGTCAAAAATTTGTTGTAAAGCATCCTTGTCTTTGACAGCTTTCATTCCTATTCTTCTATACTTTTTCAGCTTTTCATCTTTTTCAAAAATTTGATTGGCTTGAAAATTTAATTTTTCAGTTAAGGAAGATTGTTGTTTGTGGGAGGCTTTAAGCTGAGATTCTAATTTCTTAACAGCTAGTTTATGGGCAACTAAGGCAGCTTCTTGGTCACCAAATTCAGATTGCAGTTCATCATACTTAGCTTGAAGTGCATTATATGAATCTAAACATAATTTAGAGCACATTGATACCTCATTATTCACAGTGAAAGCCATTAGAGCATGATTGAGTTCCTCATCTGTAGTTTGCTCTACCACATTTGATCATGACCTTCATCAATGGTCATCAAGACTTCCTTTCAATTTGGTACTGGCTGAAATTCTGACCTATACTTGCTTCTGCCTGTTACCTTCATTGAACCTTTAAACTTGCAAACTCCTAGCAAAATGCCCATTAATTGTGGGCGCAATTGAAACATTCAACTTTTCTCTTATCAAATGCCACATGCATTTTTCCATCCACTCTTGGCCTTCTGCCTGTCTTCTTGTAGAACTTCTTAATCTTTATTGCAGTCATAGCAATCTGCCAATTTATATCCATCTCTTCCAAATCCAGATCATCAATTTGATCTAGGTCTTCATGTATCAAATCCACATCATCAGCATTTGTGGCTAGAAAAGAATGGATAACTTCATCAGCAAGACCAGGAGTAGCAGTTGGTGTTGCTTTGGAAGAGGAAGTGGTATAAGAACTATAACTTCCTGAGCTGTGGCTTGGCTTATGCTTGCTTGAAGAGGCTTTAGCTTGTGATAGAAAAGCCACATTATCAGATGTTAGGGAAGAAGATGATGTCTTTTGGATGTCTTGTTCAAAGACACTCAGATTATTATATAAATCATCTATTGACAATGTGTCAATATTCTTCTTCGTTCTCATTGTCATGGCTAGACTGTCCCACGCAGGAGGAAGGGACCTCAAAAACTTGTGATTTGCGTCTTCATCTGACACACCAGCACCAAGGGCATCCAACTGTGATAGGAGTTTTTGGAACCTATCATACCCTTTTTCTAAGCTTTCCTTAGATGAGATAGTAAATGCCTCAAACTGTTGTTTTAAAACAGCTTTTTGCATTTTCTTTGAGTTCGCATTACCACCAAATCGTGTCTTGATGGCTGCCCAAATCTCTTTGGCATCATCCATGCCATGAAAACGTCTGAGATGATCTTTTGGAACAGCCATTAACAATAGTGTTCTTGCTTTCCTTTCTTTCTCATCAGCAAACTGTTCTTCCTGTGTGGTTGGAGGAAGAACCCTGTATACACCATCCTTACCTTTGGTGACTCGCTTCTTTGAGTTCCCATTCTGAATCACTTTCCAGACCTCATTATCTATATACTCAAGATAATGTTCCATCTCCATCGCCCACGTATCATAATCATCTTTTTGAAGGACGGGCAGTTTGATGTTTGAAAGTGTATTTGTGGTGATTATTTGTGGTGGTTTAGCAGGAGCATCTCCTTTGTTGGATGCTGGTACAGATCCATCCAAAGATGCATCATCATGAAGAGAAAGTTCCTCATCATCATGAAGAGAAAAATTATCGTTTGCAGACATGACTACTTGATTTGGTGGATTAAAAGGTTTTGATCTTTTGTTCAATCTTGTGTAAAGTCCCTTTAGTGGCTCTGATACCACTTGTAGGTCCTTATAAACAGGATCTGAATGAGCCTTGATAGTCCTTTGAATAAATCCAAAGATACTATGAGAGACAATAACTGTGAATATAAATATTGACGCGGAATATCAATATCTATACCAAGATGAACAAGAACGAAATACTAAACTTGCTATTACTATTACTATTTGATTGTGAATTCTCAATCAACTCATATGTTTACAATACTATTCTATGTTCCTTTTATAAGCTTAAGGAACCCTAAACGCGTTAAGAGATAATACTTATCTCTTCTAATCAAGCTAAATTGATAATATTACTAAAATTACAACTAGACTTAAAAGTCTGACCACAACAGTATTATCTTTAATAATGCAAACTTAAGTTAATGCTGGCAGACTTAACTTGCTCTACCAGACTTAACTTCTATACTAACAGTACTAACTATAACTAACAGACTTAACTTTAATACTAACAGTATTAAGTCTGTTTACAATATTTTCCTAACAATCTATCAGTACTAACTATAACTAACAGACTTAACTTTAATACTAACAGTATTAAGTCTGTTTACAATATTTTCCTAACAGATAGAACCTAAAAAGGTGTCTGAGGCACTAAAGCACCCAGGATAGGTTGATGCCATGCAAGAAGAACTGAATAAGTTCTATAGAAATAAAGTATGGACTCTTGTTCCTCCCCCTTATAGAAAAACAACCATAGGCTCCAAATGGGTATTCAGGAACAAGAAAGATAAGCATGGTATAACCACAAAAAACAAAGCAAGACTGGTTGCACAAGGGTAAAGTCAGGAAGAAGGAATTAACTATGATGAAACCTTTGCACCAGTGGCAAGAATGGAAGCCATCAGGATATTCCTTGCCTTTGCTACATATATGAACTTCAAAGTTTACCAAATGGATGTCAAAAGTACCTTCCTGAATGGTAAACTGAAAGAAGAAGTTTATGTTAAACAGCCTCCTGGCTTTGAAAGTAGTGAGTTCCCTGACTATGTCTGTAACCTTAACAAAGCCCTCTATAGACTTAAACAAACACCAAGGGCATGGTATGAGACACTCTCTACTTTCCTTATTCAAAATAATTTTACCAGGGGAGGAATAGATAACACATTGTTTATCTATAAATCAAAAGGAGATGTTCTCCTTGTTCAAGTGTATGTCGATGACATCATATTTAGCTCAACAAGTTATAAACTTTGTAAATAGTTTGAGAAACTGATGGCAAAGAAATTTGAAATGAGTATGATCGGAGAACTCACATACTTCTTTGGACTGCAAATCAAGCAGGATGACAAAGGAATCTCAATTTGTCAAGAACAGTACACTAGGAACTTACTCAAGAAATATTAAATTTCTGATAGTTCCTCAGTGAAAACACCCATGGTTCCTCCAAACAACTTAGGTCCTGATCTTGCTGGCAAGCCAGTGAATGAGACCTCATATAGAGGAATGATTGGGTCACTGATGTACTTAACTGCAATAAGGCATTATATCCAATTATCCATAGTTCTATGTGCAAGATATTAGTCCAATCCAAATGAATCACATCTAACAGTTGTGAAAAGAATCCTCATGTACCTGAAAGGTACTCCAACCCGTGGTTTGTATTATCCAAAATGTTTAGGCTTTGATCTCAAAGGATATTAAGACTCATACTATGTTGGTTGTAATATGGATAGAAAAAGCACCTCAGGTGTCTGTCAAATACTTGGTGGAAAACTGGTTTGTTAGAGTGCCAAGAAACAGCAGTCAGTGGCTATGTCCTTAGCTGAAGCTGAATATGCTGCTGCTGCTGGGTGTTGTGCAAGTATCTTATGGATGAAAAGTCAACTCAGTGACTATGACATCCATTACAAGATGGTACCCATCTTTTGTGACAACACTAGTGCCATTGCAATATCCAACAATCCAGTACTTCACTCAAGAACCAAGCATATTGATATTAGATATCATTTCATTAGGGATCACATCCTTAAAGGAGACATAGAATTACACTTCATCCCCACTTAGTATCAGCTAGCTGATATCTTTACTAAACCCCTGGATGAACCTACTTTCACCAGACTGAAAGCAGAATTAGGCATGTTGAATATTGATTAATCAGTCTCCCTGATTAATCGTATTAAGTATGGTGTATATTCTTCTCCCTGAAACCCACATGAATCCCATGACACTGAGGGACACATTAAATGAAGTAACTAAATGCTCCAAGTATTTAGTTACTTAATGTCCGCTCTGTAGTTTACTTAATGTTTTAGGTTGGTGACTGACACAAATTTAAAATAAGCGAACAAATATTCCTTATCTAACTGTCATCCAATAGTCATGGGCCCCCA
Organism: Tanacetum coccineum; assembly: GCA_026074375.1. Lineage (NCBI taxonomy): Eukaryota > Viridiplantae > Streptophyta > Magnoliopsida > Asterales > Asteraceae > Tanacetum > Tanacetum coccineum. Next base: position 6,437 of record BQNB010037786.1, on the reverse strand, counting down.
CTTCTCAAATATCACTCAATTAACCCCAACATGCATTTAACACTCACTCCCACAAACACAATCCCTTCCTAAAATGTCTAATCGAAAAAGATTTTGACTGGTTACTTCATACGTCATCACTGCAAAAGTGAAACGGCGCAACAGTTGCCATGAAAAATGGGATCTTGTAACTAGTGGGTTACTGCATTAAATGTGTTACCAAAATAATTTTAACTTTTTCCAAAAAAATGAAAATGTTAAAATATTACAACCTTTTTCACACATCGCCTATAAATACCCCCCAGAAAAGAAAAACACACACAAAAATTTACAAAGCAAATATACTCTGCACAATTTCTCTCTCAAAGCAAGTGTGTGGGTGTTCATCTTTTCTGGTAATAACAAGCTTAACTCATCTTTTGTTCATTGAAAACTACTCTTTTCAAATCATTTTGTTTGGTCAATCATGCTCTTTACAAAGATATCCATCCTGGTATTGCTCCTTTTGATAACATATTACAGATTTCATGGCAGCGATCAATGTTAGACATTAAATTATGACCATGTGGTGTGTAATATTCTGCCATTAAAACTTTTCTTTTCCAACACATTTCATCTAAAATGGCAAATGAACAAACAATCAAGTATGCTCCTCAATGGAACAACATGACTGTGGACAATGTGACTTTTCAGACCAATAATGTGGTGGGTAACTTCAACTACCCACCAAATGTGCCTGCTTACAAACCTATAATAAAATTTCTGATAAATTGTCCTTTGATAAAAGCTTTTACCAACTGTCCCTTAGTGGTCTATCAGAACCTTCTCGAGGAGTTTTGGAGCACTGTTGTTGCTTATGACCCTTTTCCATCAGCTGATGAGACTGAGGAACGCCCACTTAGGGAATTCCTCATTAAGTTTTCAGTTTTTAATGGGCAAATACCTCTGACCCTTGACTTTAACACCTTTTGTTCATCAACTGGCCTTGATTATAATAATGGTAAATATGTGGCTCATCCTACACCTGAGGCTGTCAAGAAAGAATTGGGCAAGATTGCCATCAATCCGAGTTACCTGGATAAAACCCTAGTCCTGAAAAACTTCTTTCATGTGGCTTGGAGAATTTTGTTCACTTTTGTGATTCAGGTTCTTGGCGGGAACTACTCCTCCACTTAACAAGTGAACTCCATCCAGCAGCTTTTGGCCTACTGTCTCATCACTGGGACTGAGGTTGACATAAGGGAGATCATTTACAGTGATCTCGTAACTAAGCTATTGAATAAGTTTAGGCTGAAATACGTTTCATACCCTAGGTTTATCTCATGTGCTTTACAAGTGTTACTGGGTTCTGACTACACTCACGATGAAAATTTTGGGTTTTTACCAGGCATCCTGAGTAACTCTAATTTTACAAAGGACCCATCCAAATTCACTAACATTGAATTGACGGCCCATGTGATTGGTGTAAACAGTCAGAAGGATTCAGTGTCTCCACTTCCTTTAGCTGCAAAGCCAAAGAAAGGGAAATCTCAGACTGTGACCCCAACCTTACCCAAGTCATAGGGCCCTGAGGTTCTAGGAGCACTCTCTAAGAAGAGCAAAAGGCCTAAGTTTAAAAAGCCACCCACTGAGACCAAGGTAACACTACACAAGCCAACGGAGGGTTCTCAGCAATCCCACTCAGTCTCCTCGAACACCGTACCTGATCCCCAAGATCTAGAGAGAAACATACAACTCGCTAATACGGGATTGCCTTCCACACTCGATGAGGGCACTCGTAAATCATAACCTTTTGCCTGAGAGTACTGCTACTCATCTCAAAGACTTAAAGGGAAACATTCAACCTCGTGACAGGGACTTAACTTCCAGGACTTTTAATAAAGGCACGGCTAAAACCACGCCGCGTCCTGAAGGGTTACTTAGGGACAAAGACTCAGGGGGAAACATACCACCCGCTGATATGGAACCAATAAACCCCACTGATGCTGATCTCTCATGGACTAGTGCTAAGTACCATGTGGACCAGACCTAGTCTACTAGATTGAGGTACCAGTCTCTTACCGAAAACAAAGGCAAGCCTTCGCATGAAGGGGAGCTAGATACCCAACCTCTGGTCCTATCTACCTATGCAGATGTGAGAGCATTTCTCTTATCTGATGATGAAGCTCAAGAAAGTGAGAAGGATATCTTCGGAGCTGGTGAAGAAATGGATGAAGAACCTCAGGCTGCTAGCATTGCTGAAACACACCATCAGTCTCCTCCACCTCAATCAGACAAGCCTCAATCATCTCATGCTCCATCCACTGAAGCTTTAGACACTGACTCCTCATGTGATGACATTCTTAGGAAATATGACAACATTCTTCCACTCACTGAACGCTAATTGGTTAAGTATCTCAGGAAGGTGTCAAATGCGTTGTTTGCCAGGATCATTGAGGATAACTGGGAAAAGCATGAAAAGGCTGCGGTTAATTATGCTAATCTAAAAGCATCCATTAATGACTACTATGATGAAAACATTGCTCATAGAGATCAGACTGACAAGTTAGTAGAAGCCTCCATGAGTTCTCTTGACAAAAGCAGCAATACTATTAGTGATCTCTACAAAGGCCTTAATATCATCACTGAGCTTCTTAAAGAAATCAAAAATGCTGTCAAGGATGACTCTGTCATCAACAAGAAAATCACTGAAGCCACTAAGTCATTCACCAACTTCTCAATAAATATAACTAATCTTTAATCTTCTGTGAATACTCTTCAGGCTCATTCTCTCAAACAAGATAAAGAGCTAGCTGCTTGGGTCAAATCCTCTACCAACATGGCATGGAATCTTGGCTCTAGACTTTTAGGTCTTGAATGGGCTCAAAACCACATCCAATCCAACATGTCCTTTCTTAAAGAAGACACACACTCTATCAAGACTATAATGACTGAGATGTATGAAGTCTTTAAAGGCCAGTCCTCAAGCAGTGCCATTCCAACACTTTCTCTCACTTACATTCCAGCAAATGTTGAGGGAGAGAATGCAACCAACACTGCCACTAAAGAGCCTCCTTCTCACACTGAGGGGGAGACTGGAGAACCAAAAAAGGCAATTCCAATATCAATAATTCAACCTATTGAGTCCCACCAACTCAAGCTCAATCAATCACCGCAATAATCACTCATCCTGAAAGCTCTCAAGCAGCTCCAAGAAGTAATCATGAAAAAGGGATTCCAACTGAGTCATATGAGGATCCCTCAAAGAGACTGGTGCCTACATCAACCATTGTTCATCCTAATCCTGATGAAGAAGCTAAAGTTCCTTTAATGATCAATGGAAAGATGTACTACCTCACTAACAAAGAAATGCAAGCTTACTTGGATAAAGAAGATAAACTTAGGAAAGATGGTGAGGAAGAAAAACTTCTTATAATATCCAAGCCTAAAGTAATCAAAGTGGTGCAAGAAGAGGCTAAAAAGATTGGACTTGACCCAAAGAAAATTGTAAGTGCCAAAGCAAGTGAAAAGTTCAAAAAGGCTCAGGATGCTAAACACCAAGTCCTCAAAAGAGAACACATTAAGAAGGTCAGAAAATCTCTTGAACTCAGGAAGCACAAGTTTGAAAACTACATGTGGACCATCAATAGCATACTGAAGCTTGAGACTATCACTGATATCAAGATTCATCCAAAGACCAAGCCAGTGGTCATAACAGTCTACAGAGGTATTGATGGTAGAAACTTTGATGTCCATAAACCTTTTACCTTTGGTGCATTTGGTATCTCTAAATTGGATGAATTGAGGGAAATCATTCCCAAAAAGAAAAATGCAGTTGTACAAGACTTGATGAATTCATTAAGCTGAAGGTATGAAAGGATAAGAAAAATCCCTGAGGAACTTGGAATCAAGTCAACACTTCCTGCTCCTGAACAAGCATCATCTAAATCCTTAAAAAAGAAGAGGAAACACATGGAACTTGATCCTGAAATAAAAATTCCTGGATTGGAATGCAATCGAGCCCTCACTGAGAATGTTCCGTTTGTCAACAACATTGTCATCGAAGAGCCTGAGTATGTGATCTTCTTCACTGATGAATTCGGTGACCAAGTATTTCAAAGATAGAGTGACATCGACAAAGTTGGGATGGAAGCCCTCGTGTCATATCTTGTATCTGCGTTTATGGTTAAGTCACCTTAAAATGCAAGGTTCAGCATGAAACTAAAGAAACTCATTGCTGAACATCCTGATCAAGAGAAGCTCAAGTCAAATAAATCAAGTTGGAAGCCCTTGGATATGAGATGAACTGAGTACTTATGATGTAATTTTTGTTATCTTTTGTAATAGATAATAGGGTCTTGTAATCGTTTAATGAAGTATCTTTTGGTTGAACTCAGTATCCATAAACGGCTTTCTATAAATCAGTGTGAGAAGAAGCTGTATGTACTCACCCACACTGATAAACACTTAGGCTATATTTATATCCAAATAAGGGGAGATTGTTGGGCCAATGTCATTGCCCACTGATTCCTTACATAGGATTTGAATATAAAATAATCTAAGTGTAATTATCCTTTAACAATTCAAGGTCACTGAGTGAATAGTCGCTCAATGAGTTACCTTTAAGATGCGCAGCCTAAGTCTATAAGAAAGACTCTAGCATTCAGTGAGGCGGTACTCAGTGAATGAAGCCTGAGCTAAAGAAGAAGGTGATGGGTTCAGTGAGTTATGGCAATAGACTCACTAAGCCCCATACGATCTCCAACAACTAAAAGACCCTGAAGACAAGAGACTAAAGAATAGGCGGGATAGTTTGAAAGCAGATAAGTCCAAGCTCTTATCTCCTGAAGTCAACTTATCCTGAAGAGGGTATAAGACAAGTTCAGTGTCAGGACTAAACTTAGAAAGGGCATTTGTCCCATACCTAGAATAGAAATTGTAATAGAGACAAAGCTGTACAAATGTACTAGCGTATTAGGATTAGGATTAGTGCTTATCACCCATGTGGGTGTGACCCTACCTAGGTAGTATAAATAGAACTCTTGTCATGGAGTAGATATTAAGTTTGTGCATTCAAAGTCGTAACTTTCACAAACACACATCTACTCCTCCAAATCTACTAAGTCCTTGAGCAAGCTCAGTTGGTTAGCATAGTAGTTAACTTTGCATAACACTTTAGGTTTATGCAAAGTTATTAGTGAGGAGATCACACACACACATATTGTCATTCAATCCCCATTGTATTTCCGTATACAATGGGGTAAAATTCTTAATAAAAAGAGTTAAACGTTGAAAAGTTATTTTTGTGTCTTTTACTTACTAGCTATATTTACGTACACAAATCTTTTCAAAGAACAAATTGTTTTCTTTACTTGCTAGCCATGAGTTAGTTAATGATAACTTTGTAGTTATTGTTCACTAACAAAGTGGGAACAACAAAATCATGACGCCGTCTCCACGCACTGTAAACCATAGCTTGATCAAAATCTTGTAGAGTTACGTTCTTGTCCTGTTTCTTCCCAAATTGAGCTCAAGCCACGGGCTTTTCCTTCCAATGCTTTCCAAATGCTAAAATATCAAAAAGAAACAATTAAGTACAATATTTGGGGATATTTGCATGATTGTGGGGGTTAAATGACCCCGAAAAAGTGTATAAAATGACACCTTATCAGATGTGAAAGATCTTGAAAGCTTATATCATGGCGTGACTCGGTGAACTTAAACACTTTGGCGTCAAAGACTTGTTTCAACGTGGTTATTATTATTCATACCACAAGTTGGATTATATGGAGATTTAGGAATATGATTTGTTTTGATCTAAAGCCTCCTAAAAAGGATACACTATTTGAAGAAATCGTGATCCTTTCTCACGCTTGGATCTTACATAGAAATAAAAAAAATTCTAATCGATTGGATTGGATTTGTGATCCAAAGCATGCTTATGCTAACAAATTTCATATATTTTTCCCCTCTAATTTCTTGATAGAAGGTTTCTAATATACATTGTCATTAGAAAAAGAAAAAGAAAAAATAAATTGATAATATTTGCTTTATACTAATTGGGTGATGCGGAAAAATGATATGGTGGAGTGAGAGTTTTGTCACCACCATACATATACATAAGTGCATGTGATTGATATATACATACACGCGTACTTTTTATTCTTTTTAAGAGAACTCTTAATAACTTAATCACTTATATGTAGTTCCTATCGGCTTGGAAAAAAGAATTATACCATATAATTAACCATCAAGATTGTTGCCCCGAGGCAACATTAAATGCATTGATAAAACAGCCCGACCCGAATTCTTTTCTTTTTTTACCCGGGACACATCATTATATATGTGTCACCGAATCACTAATCCCTTCCCACCTCTACCGCTTCTTCCATTATCCACCGCTTTCTTCTTCATCTTCCAAAAAAGGCAAACCCAAAAAATCACACACACGCATCATAAGCTTTTGCCATCCCACCGTA
>BQNB010037785.1:4712-44503 GCA_026074375.1 Tanacetum coccineum | reverse complement strand
TTGATATTAGTGTTGGAAATCGTTATCTAATAACATAATATTACACATAATATTCTACGAGCTACGCAGCGGAAATAATCTCATATAGCAATTATAATTAACATAAACAATAAACCAAAAGCGTACCTTTTAGTAAAACAAACTAAATCAAGAACCAAAGCTTCTTGAGAATATGCACGTGTATTAAACCCGTGCAATATCGAAACCTTCTTGAAGTTGTTAAAGTAAACAACCTCCACGCGTAACACACTACACGTTATACAATATCACCCGAATGCTAGTTTCACGAACCAATAAACTAAGAATAATAGAACTTAGTCAAAAATCAAAACCCTTTTGTGGGTGTTTGTTTCGTTCGACCAAAGAGAAAGTGAGAAAGAGAATGGGATGAGAATTATGAGCTAGTGAACCCTCCTTATATACCAAGTGAATTAAGGCATGCCTAAAATACTTAGCTTGGGGCCAAATCTAACTCACAAACCCATGAACACCCCTTTGGGCTTTAGGCCGGTCGAACCCACCATCCAAACACCCCTTGGTGTTGACTTTTTGACTTTATTAATTATTATGTATAATTACTTTTAATTACACATTAAATAAAAGTCTTATATTTAATTATTCGTAAACGAACTAATTAACGACTGTTTAGTATTCTACCATTGTATCATATATTAAATACAAATATAATAAATATACACCTATATTATTATATACATACCAATAGAATGATATATAAGTGTATAAGTGTGTGACCCCTCGTAGGCTCACATACTCCTAGCCGTATAAATATCCGTATGACATGAGCACATTCTAACAGCTCCTAATTACGAATGTCTGTGTCATAGTATATAAACACTAACATTGATAAATAGTATAGCAACATCATCAATGCTCCCAGAAATACCTAAGAATGGTTTTAATATTCATCTCCACCTTCAATGGTTTAAGTTAGTCATATCCTTTTGTTTTAGATACAATGATAAATATGGATATGGATCAAAAGTCATTCCATAGTTTAACAATTCTGTTTCTCGCATCTGTATTGATCAAGATTACCAAATATAAAAAGAATCATCTTAACTACGCTTTGGGCACGACCATGCAAACATCTGATCAACCCAACGAGGGGCCCAGTAAGTATCTAACTCCTAAACATGTGGAGGAACAAATTCTGTTTTAACTACAAGTGTATGTCATGTACTTCAAAACATTTTTGAAAGTAGTCTTTATAACTACCTTATTTAGCATAGCGGATGACTAGAATCAAGAAATGCCATCCATGCACTCAAGACCTGCGTGCATCTCAAGTCTGAGGATAAACAAACTTTTACCATGTGTGCAACTCACTTAATGACGTCGATCCATAAAGTGGTTAACACGAGGTGGGGTATCTAATATTCAACCTCATTGAATAACATGTGAAGTTGGCAGAATCATCTTTACATATTCAACAGAATATAACCAAACACTCATATTTGTCTTATCTTACCAATATTCTCATATTGTTAACTGATAATGGACATAGTTTAAAATAAATAAATTTATTCAAAGATTTAAACATTCAAATACATGACACAATTATTATAAAATGAAAACAATAAACAACGTATATTAATTCATTCTAAAAATAACAATCGTTTAAAATCCCTTATCCAAATAGTAACTAATACATCACAGATCTACATGAGACTACTAGCAAGATAAACACCAATTCCCATAGCATGCTCAAAATGCTTATTATACGACATTGGTTTTGTAAACGGATCAGCTAAGTTGTCATATGTGTGAAATTTCTTCAGGATTATTTCACCAGCATGAATTACTTCACGAACGTAGTGATATTTGCTTTGATAATGTCTGGCAGTAGTCTGGCAGAGGTAAAAAAACCAGACCCTGACCGCTCTCTTATAATTCTGGGATCATTAGCGATTGCTATTGCAGGTGCATTGTCACATAGCATCCCCATAGGTCTTTTATTTGATGGCATGACATCTCCAATTACATCAATAAATTTCCTCATCCAGACAGCTCCCATTGATGCTTCAGCAGCAACAATGTACTTCATTTCTGTAGAAGACATATTTGCTTAGCACTCTTCCAGTCCACGGCTCCACATTAAGTACGAAAATAAAACATATCTCGACTGGGATTTGGTATCGTCCTTATCAGTCTAAAATCTAACACCAGCATAGCAAGTTACTTTTAGCTCGAATTAAGGTTTTACCCTATAAACAAGAACCATATCTTTAGTATTCCTCAAATACTTAAGTATAGTTTTAACGGTAGTCCAGTGAATATCACTAGGATTTTGCTAAAATTGACTACACAAGTTTTGCGCAAAGAAACATCAGGTCTAGTGCATCTCACCGCATACATATCGATCCTATAGCCGAAGCATAAGGAACATTTTGCATACGTTTTACCTCACTAGGTGTTTTTACACCTTGGGACTTTCTATAGTCAGGCTTCTCTTGCATTGGAGTACCACCATGTTTGGAGTTTTCCATCTTAAATTTATTTAAGATTTTATCAAAATAATCACTATGACTAAGAGATATTAACCGCTTAGATCTATCACGTATGATCTTGACTCCAAGGATGTATGCTGCTTCTCACAAGTCTTTCATAGAAAAATACTTACAAAGCCAAGACTTAACATCTTGCAGCATTGCAACGTTATTTCCTATGATTAATATGTCATCGACATATAAGAGTAGGAATGCAACATTACTCCTACTAGCTTTAAGATATACACATGGCTCATCAGGATTTTTTGTGAAATCAATCTTCTTGATTTCCTCATCAAATCTCTTGTTCTAGCTTCTAGATGCTTGTTTTAATCCATAAGTGAAATGTTGAAGTTAGCATAATTTGCTAAGATGTTTTAGTCTACAAACCCCTTAAGTTGCACCATATATACGTCCTCACTTATAGGGGTGCAATCTAGTCAAGTCGAGCTCGAGCTTGATATGGCTTGAGCTTGGCTCGAAAAAAATAGTAGGCTTGAGCTTAACTTGATAGCTCGTCAAGCTTTAACCATCCAAGCTTGAGCTTGGCTCGAGTAGGATTTGATCAAAGCTTAAGTTTGGCTTGAAAAGCTTGAACATATATAAAATCGTTGTATTTAATACCCAAATGCCCAAACTCATCAGTAAACATATGTATAAAGTGAAACAAACAAAAACCATAACTGAAAGCCATTAATAAATCATTGGATCATTGGATCGTCTTGATGCACGGAAGAGTTAGAGGTTGAATCATCAAGTATGATTGGATCTCGTGTTGTTAACATCGATGGCCTAAGTATAAAAAACATAAAATTAACAACGCAACGTATAATCTTCCAACAAACACACTAACTATTTCTATAAATCTTAGCTAAAGCAAGTAAGCAAGTAACATTGTTATATAAAAAACACAGAGCCAGGGATATCATACATATTGCATTTATAAAAAATTAACTACTTCAGTATCTAAGTTAGTAGCTCACATTATTTCAAAATATAGACACCATCTATCTCTACTCGTTATAGTATAAAAATATAGATATAGCAAAACATAGTATAAATATTGATTAGACTATAAATATGATTAGTTTTTTATGATGTTAACATTTAAGATTATTAAATAAAAGTTGTTGATAAGTGAACTTATAATTTTTTTCTAGGAAAATAAAGAGAGAAGCTTTGGACTTAGTGGTTGAATGATTGGAGAACAAAATGCCTAATGAACTCAAAAGTAACAAATTATGAAGAATACAAATCGTTAGGTTAATTAGGGTTAAAAGTCCTTCTAGAATACATTATTCATTTATTTACGAAGTAAGTCCTTATAATTAGGTTAATACTCAAATTAGTCCTTATTTACGTATACAAATTTATTATGAAAACATATATATATTAAAGCTCGAAAAAGATTGATAAGAGCTCGAGCCGAGCTATCAAAAGCTTAAGCTCGGCTCGTTATATGTTTTAAGCTAATTTTTAGGTTTGAGCTTGGGCTTGAGCTTGATAAAAGCTTGGCTCAATCGAGCCAAGCTCGAGCTCGAGCTCTAGTTGCTTAATAAAAGCTTGACTTGATTGCAGCCCTACTCACATAGGTGACCATTCAAAAAGGCGGTTTTAACATCTATCTGCCAAATCTCATAGTCATAGACCGCGGCTATGGCTAAAAGAATCCTTATAGCTCTAATGTCTACAACATGAGAGAAGGTTTCCCCATAATCTACTCTGTAGGTTTGGGTAAAGCCTTTTGCTAGCAGACGAGCTTTAAAGGTGTGTACATTGCCATCCATGTCAGTCTTTTTCTTAAAAAGCCATTTACTCCCAACAGTTCAACCATTAAGAGGAAGATCAACCAAACTCCAGAATTGGTTATCTTTCATGGATTGCATTTTCGTATTCATAGCATCAAGCCATTTGTCAAATTCAGGTGCTGATAATGTAGCCTTATAATTAGGAGGTTCATTAAGATCCCCTAATTCATGCACCTCAACATCAACATAGAAACCATATTTATCAGGCACTTAAGATATCCTTACGGATCTACGAATAGGAACTCCCCCACTTTGGGACTCAACCTCATTAGGTTCGATCTCATCGTGTCTTTTGCTAGTATTTTCAAAAGGTTGTGTATCATCTTCTTGAATTAATTCAAGTCCTGCGTCACTCCTACTCGCTTTGAGCATTCTATGACTCTCACTCGCTTCTTGTAATGTGAGACTATTCTCAAAGAACTCAGCGTTTTGAGCAACAAAAATTGTGTTCTCAAGTGGATTGTAGAAGTAGTAACCCATCATTTCCTTTGGGTATCCTTTGAAGATACACTTAATGGATTTGGAATCAAGTTTGTCAGGCGTGTCACGTTTCACGTGTGCCTCACAACCCCAAACCCTTAAGTAGGACAGCTTAGGAGCTTTACCATGCCATATTTCGTACGGTGTCCTATCAACCTTCTTGGTTGGAACCATGTTGAGTATGCGAGTAGCAGATTTGAGAGCATATCCCTAAAAAGACTTTGGCAGAATTGTCAGATTCATCATGGATAGAACCATATCAAGTAAAGTTTGATTCCTCCTCTCAGACACCCCATTATGTTGCCTTGTATAAGGTGGAGTAAGTTGAGATACGATACCAAAACTTTTCATGTGATTAACAAACTCATGACTTAAGTATTCGCATCCTCGATCGGATTGAATAGCCTTGATTTTCTTACCGAGTTGATTTTCAACTTCATTCTGAAAGACCTTAAATGTTTCAAATACCTCATGTTTATGTTTCATTAAGTAAACATAACCATAACGGCTGAAATCATCAGTAAAGGTAATGAAGTAACTAGCACCTTCTCTTGACACAGTTCTAAAAGGGCCACATACATCAGTGTGTATAAGTCCTAGTAGATCTTTAGCTCTTTCCACTTGATGTGGAAAAGGCTTCCGTGCCACTTTTCTAGATATACAAGATTTGCATTTCTCAAATGATTCATTGTGAGCGGGTTCTTAGATCCCATTATGCTGAAGCTTGTTCATGCGTTTCTTGTTTATATGACCAAGATGACAACGCCATAGATATGAAGAGTCCAACTCATGTTTGGCTCTTTTATTGCTAACATTATAAATAGAACTAACATTTGGATAAAGATTATGCATATCTATTTCATAAATAACATCATGTGGACTTGCATTAAAATAAAACACATTATCTTTTAAAAAGGAAATACCATAATTCGTAAATGTGTGAATATAACCATTGTCAACCAAACGGGAAATTGAAACAATACCCCTAGTAATAGTGTGTGCAAAATGATAGTTGTCTAATACAATTATATTACCACTAGGAAGAACTAAATCTAAACTTCCAATAGCTTTAACGACTGCATGCATCCCATTTCCCATGTACAGACTTAAAGCTCTATGTTTCAACTTCCTGCTTCCTCTAAGTCTCTGCGAAACAGATATGAGTTCCATAACCCGTATCATACACCCAAGACTTATTAGGAAAAGCATAGAGTTCTATAGTAAAGACACATGAAGTACTAGCCCCGCTAGCATTCTTCTTATTCCTCAACTCAGCTTGGTAAGATGGACAATTCCTCCTCCAGTGACCCACCTTCTTACAGTGCTGGCAGATAGAGTCCTTTGCCAGATTATCTCTCTTAGGCGGCGGTAGGATCTTGGGCTTGGGAGCATAAGCAAACTTATTCTTTCCCTTGTCCTTACCCTTTGCCCCTTGCAGTTTCTTCTTGTCCTTCTGGATCTTTCCCTCCCTTATAGCAAGTACAACAAGAGTTTCAGCCTTCTTTGGAATACCTTTTTCATGGAGTTTCAGCTTAGCATGCAATTCAGCTATCGTTTTCCATATGCTATGCATGTTATAGTTCTGTGCGAATTGATCATAGTCCTTGTTGAGAAAATTCAGAATAAGACTTACACCATGTTCATTAGGCATAGCATAACCAAGGTGTTCTAAAGTGTCCAAGTAGCTTTTCATCTTCAAGAGATAAGAGCTTACGAACTGGCCATCCTCTTGTTTGCAAACATGGAATGCTTTAACTGTTTCAAACAGTTCCTGGTTAGCCTGCTCTTTGAATATGGTTTTCAGTTCTTTCTTTCTTTCGACATATCTATATGCATTGAAATTTCTCCCAAAGTCCTTTATAGATCTGAAGACATTCTCAAAGCAAAAGACATGCTAGTCTCTTGTCAAATTGACCGACTCATAGTAACTTGTCACTAAGTTTCTGGGTTAGCAGTTTCAGGATCAGGAGCTGGTGCCATAGATTGTTCCACAAACTTTAGCTTTTTCTTATACCTGAGAACAATCCTTAGGTTGTGATGCTAGTTTGTGAAATTAGAACCAGTAAGTTTCTCTGCATGGAGAATGGACATGATAGTTAAATTATTTGTGTTTTGGGCAGTAGCAACAATCTACAAAACAATCAAAAGTTTAGAAAATATTAGTATTTTCGATAATAATCTCTTAAAAATTAACTACCCACGTTTATAAAAATAAAAAATTAATTTTACAAGAGTCTAAGATCCAACTTGACATTCTACCATTAATGCAGTTGATCTACTAGAAATGGTAAACTCAAAAGGTAATCAGCGATAATAATTGCCAACATGTGCAACTCTTAGGTTTATGGAGCCCAATGCATCATAATCCAGGATTATAATGTCAAGTAAGCATGTTTCACCCCATCGTATGCCTCGGATCGAGGGTCTGACCATCAGACTCAATATAAGTTGTCCAATAGAAAATCGATAATTATATAGTCTCTGGTCTGACCATACAATTATTGTATTACCTTGTTTTGCAGTTCACCTAAGACTGTCTTAGAGTAAAAATACAAACTCAAGTGATCTTGCGTACTTAGATGGCAAAATGACATAATTTAAGGATTAAAATATTTTGATAAAAAAAGTGTTAGAAAAAAAATATGTTTAAGAAGCACATACAACCTTATAACACTAACATTCCTTAAAACATTTCCCCAATTTGTTTTAAATTTCGTTTATAAAATCATCCCATGTTTTTAAAATCCACATGCGATTATAAATTAGTTACCATGTTTACAATATTTTCAATAAAAGTAAAATTACAACGGATATAGGTTTATTTCCCCCCGTGGGAAATTAATCAAAGCTAGATAACGATTACGACATACTATTTTAATAATGTTAAACGCTTTATGAAAAAATAGTTTATTCTGGCGTTATTTTGTCGCGGGTTCCCTTTTAGAAACCACTAAACCCTTGCATTATAGATCGTTGCAAGAATTAACAAGTTTACCTATACAACACGATCTAGCAAAGTGTACATATCAATATATATACAATAAGCATTTTGATCGAGTGCTTTTAGTCCATATTAATTTTTCAAAAAATCATTTCTGCAATATATATAAAATGCCACATATATATCAAAGCAAAACCAAATCAAAAAATTTAATCATACTAAAACTCACGCAATTAACAAGCAATAAACAAAATTCTTCCTTGCTTTTGCATTTAAACAATTAATCAACAAAAGTATTCCCCGCTTTTGCATTTAAACAATTAATCAACAACATCTTCCCCACTTTTGCAATTAAACAAATAATTCACTTTATCAAGGTTACAAGCATACACATAAAATCAAGCCTGCATAATAAACATATTAAGCTTAATACAACCATGGTTACGATGCACGTAACACATGGTTAACATTTATAATAATAATAAGCCAACAATAAGTCAATAAGCGCGAATTATAAGCCAAGCAACATAATAAGCGCGTCAGATCTTGTAAAAACCCTTACCATATTTATATTTCCAGATTTTATGTGACTCTTAGGAGTCTTTATTTCACTAAATAAAATCCTAAAATACATTTCACATAAAAGGCAAGAAAATATCACAAAATATGCGTTTTTAAGCGTTTTTACTGTTTTTTATGTAATAATAAAGCTATATGAATGGCTCGTGATGCCACTATTTGAAATCGTTATCTAATAACATAATATTAGACATAATATTCTATGAGCTACGCAGCGGAATTAATCTCATATAGCAATTATAATTAACATAAATAATAAACCAAAAGCGTACCTTTTAGCAAAACATGCTAAATCATAAACCGGAGCTTCTTGAGAATATGCACGTGTATTAAACCCATGAATACCGAAACCTTCTTCAAGTTGCTAAAGTAAACAACCTTCAGGCGTAACACACTACACGTTATACAATATCACCCGAATGTTAGTTCCACAAACCAATGAACTAAGAATACTAGAACTTAATCAAAAATCAAAACCCTTAGGTGGGTGTTTGTTTCGTTCAACCAAAGAGAAAGAGAGGAAGAGAATGAGATGAGAATTATGAGTTAGGGAACCCTCCCTATATACTAAGTTAATTAGAGCATACCTAAAATACTTAGCTTAGGGCCAAAGCAAACTCACAAACCCATGAACACCCCTTTGTGCTTTAGGCCGATCGAACCCACCTTCCAAACACCCTGTTGACTTTTTGACTTTACTAATTATTATGTATAATTACTTTTAATTACACATTAAATAAAGATCTTATAGTTAATTATTCGTAAACGAACTAACTAACGACCGTTTAGTATTCTACCGTTGGATCATATATTAAATACATATATAATAAATATAACACCTAGTATTAATTAAATTACATACCAATAGAATCATATCTATGTGTATAAGTGGTGTGACTCCTCGTAGGCTCACATAATCCTAGCCGTTATAAATATCCGTACACAAGATCACGTCTAACCCAAAAGATTTAGGTTGTATTTACAAACACTTCCTAGATAAGTTGATCACCAAAAAGAATCATCTTCCCTTTCTCCCAAACCAGTACTCCAAACAGTGGATCGAATCGATCATCGTTTGAGAAACAGAGTCATAAATTCATCGGTATTAACAAGGTACCTAACCATTCACACTATTCACCCTTTCATCATCTCGTATATAGTAAACTCTCTAAAGCCAATATCATCGCTACATATAAGATGGAGACACCTACGTGAACTTGAACAATCTCCTTCCAGATGCAACTGCCATGTATATCTAATATTACTACCAATTGGATCATCACAACCGCCACAGACTCTAAAAAGTTTCCTTCCCGATGCAACCAAGAGGGATTTGTAATGGTTGTTATACATTAGATGGTCATGGTCATTCAATGTTTTTAATTTATAAACGTAAGCTGCATATTCTCAGTTTCGTAGCGCCCCCAAAGAAAGGCATCATTCTTAATATTTACACTGAAAAATAGCAAATTAAAGTAGATAAATCAGTCTATGCACAGGCTCCAATTGCATGTCTTTGAAGAGTAAAATTAAATATCAAGGTTAGAGTTTGTGCGTCCAACTTTCACAACTTTGTAGTCAAATGATTTTCTAGGATCAAAGGCCATTCTCAATATAACATTTATGTAAAAACGTGAATCATCATGCGAGTTTTCTGGTTGCGGAAGCCTTTTAAGCAGATTAATGGATAAATTATATACATAATCAAAAGCAAGCCACACCAAACCACTACACAGAAGCAAACCATTGCAAGACTGCAAGATCCTAAGATTATAAACTTCCTTTATTTATACTAACATTGGATCATCACAACCACCAACGTATTCTAAAAAGTTCCCCATGTTTTTGTTATAATTGGATGGACAAGGTCATCAATGTATATTCTTATAAAGAGTAAGCAGCTATACTCAGTTTCTAGCCAATGGTAAGATATCAATCTAATATATAGCACTAGAAAATGAGCCAAATGAAGTAGATAAACCGGTCTCCTACACATGCTCCTAATTGCCTCACTTTGAAGAGTAAACTTGAATATCAAGGTCAGAATTTGTGCGTCCAACATGCACCGCTTAGTAGTTAAGTGATTTTCTAGGATCAAAGGCCATTCTCAATACAACATTTATGTAAAATGTGAATCATCATGCGAGTTTTCTGGTTGCAGAAGCCTTTTAAACAAATTAGTGGATGAATTATATACATAATCAAAAGCAAGCCATATATATATATATATAATTACGTCCGAACCACTACAACATGATCAAACCAAACAAGACTACAAGGATCCAAAGCATTATCAACTTCTTAGCGAGCCAAGAATGAAGATATATCCATTAGTGGATTTTCTTGACTCAAGTCTAATCAACGACACAAAAATCATATTCAAAAAAGATCAACGGGATTAACAAAAAGACCAGCATGAAATTCAAGGTTAGGGATTTTGCTGCGGTTAAGGGTGAAAACAGGTGATGTGCGAATTCTTAGCCATTATTTTGATACGGTTGTAAAGAGATGAATACATAGAATAGGTAATCAGATTAATATATCAGTCAAAAGTTCATCGTTTGTAAGAACTACATATGGTTGTGCAGAGTTTTCTCGAGCATGTGTGCTGTGGTTTTTTGACATCATCTTCGATATGTAGTGATTTTTGAAGATGTTAATGGATTAAATAAAATGGAATAGAAATAGTGAGTTAAAGAACTTTAGGAACATACAAAATCGGGTGGGAAAAATTTATTGTTGATGGAGTGTTTGAGACATCATTAAATAGGGAATACAAGAGGAGAAGCTAAGACCAAATTAGGAGGGAAGAAATTTGCAATGAAAGTATTTTTCTAGTAAGGTAAATTTTAAAGTCAAATACCACTCACCACATACCCAAGTCAAACTCTAACAATAAACTATCACCGTTGGTCCCCTATTCTTAAAAGACAGTGAAATATGCCATTTCCAAACTCCACCCTAAACAGCTTAAATGGTTTAATCTTATAGTATTAAAACTATATAATATTATTACACCACTCAAAATGACTGTAAAAGTAAATTTATCAAAACAATTACTTTCAACATTTAAAATTATACAATGTTGAATAAGGTTTCACCATAGTAGTTCATAAGTAGTTATTCACATTCAAGAAACATTATTAAAGTAGACATAAGATGCATTAGCAAAATATTAGATGTTTGAACAAATACTGTTTGATCAACTACCATTGCATGTATGATTAAACAACATAAAAGGTAACAAATTCATTGTTTTTCAATTACTACATTAATTTATGTTAAACAAAAACAAACATGTCACTTTTACAATCTCTCTCTGTTAACTTGAACAACAACATGTCCTCCTTTTCAAACCTTCATTTTTCCCTTTCTGTCTTGATCTGCAGCTATTGCATCTTTTGGTTTTCTTATTCTAAAGGTTTTGTTATCAATACAAGCCCATGTATGAGCGGCTGCATGGCCTAGTACGTAATTCCTAATTAGAACAGGGCTTTTAGCAGGAAATGGTTTAGTTTGAACCTTTTGGGTTAAAACTTTATGAGTTGTAACCTTTTTTGGCTTGGAGGTGGAACCTTTTGATTTAGCTGCAACTTTAAATTTTGCAATGTACTTATCGTTTGTATCATCATACCACTTAAGCAACTATTTTGTTAGGCCTTTTCTAATGGTTGTTTTTTGCGCAAGGACAAAATTTGCAGTTAAAGTATTTTTCTAGTAGGGTAGATTTTAAAGGCAAATACCACTCACCACATACCCAAGTCAAACTCTAACAAATAAACTATCACCGTTGGTCCCTATTCTTAAAAGACAGTGAAATTATGCCATTTCCAAACACACCCTAAACTGCTTAAGATGGTTTAACTTATAGTATTTAAACTAGTATAATTTTAGACACCACTAAAATTGACTTGTAAAAGTCAAACTTATCAAAACATATTACTTCAACATTTAAAATTATACAATGCTGAATAAGGTTTCACCATAGTAGTTTATAAGTAGTTATTCACATTCAAGCAACATTATTAAAGTAGACATAAGATGCATTAGCAAAATATTAGATGCTTAAACATAAATTGTTTGATAGTATGATCAAACAACCTAGAAGGTAACAAATTCATTGTTTTTCAATTACTACATCAATTTATGTTAAACAAAAACAAACATGTCACTTTTACAATGTCTCTCTGTTAACTTGAACAACAACATGTCCTCCTTTTCAAACCTTCATTTTTCCCTTTCTGTCTTGATCTGCAGCTATTGCATCTTTTGGTTTTCTTATTCTAAAGGTTTTGTTATCAATACAAGCCCATGTATGAGCGGCTGCATGGCCTAGTACGTAATTCCTAATTAGAACAGGGCTTTTAGCAGGAAATGGTTTAGTTTGAACCTTTTGGGTTAAAACTTTATGAGCTGTAACCTTTTTTGGCTTGGAGGTGGAACCTTTTGATTTAGCTGCAACTTTAAATTTTGCAATGTACTTATCGTTTGTATCATCATACCACTTAAGCAACTATTTTGTTAGGCCTTTTCTAATGGTTGTTTTTTGTTTCTTTGTTGAATCATCATAATAAGTTTCATTACTGCTAGGACCATCAGAACTTTTATCATTGGAAGGTGTTTCATAAGAATTTGTATCAGACTTATTGATAATGATTTATGTAAATAAAAAATGTTTGGTTAACAACTTATTTGTAACTAAAGGTACTTCTAATATTGTAACTAAAGGTCAAATTTTGGAGCTGATAAAGGAATAATTACTTCTACTTCCTCAACAAATCAAGATATTCATTCCACATGATAAATCAGAATAACTGTTACTTTTGTTCGGGTTTTTTCCTTTCTTTGAAGCATCTTCTTATTTTTTAGATAGGTAAAGACATTTTCTAGATTCGATATCCTGTTTTCTAGGTTATTCATCGTGGCATTCATATCCACGGCGCCATTGTCATCTATGAAGATAATAAAATTGAAATAAATTATAGTTGTTATAAACGTACTAGTTTTACAACTCCCTAGACAGAGTATCCAATCGTTGCAGTGTAGTATAGCAAGGACTCAGGGGTTGTTATCGTTCTCTAGGAGAATAGCGTGTGAATGCTCAAACTAAATCTAACTGAGATCTAAGGGATTGAAAGAAAGATTATTTTTGTATTTTTATGTTTTTATGAAAGCAAGTAAAATTCTGGTTTTGAGAGGTGGTTTTGGTTTTAACTAATTAAACTAAACTACTTTGGTGGGAACTTGCATGGGTAAACAAACGTATTTACTTAATCATGCATTACTCTTTAGTTGCCCTCTCCTAATCATATTGCTTTGTCACACTTGTGATGAATTGTGTAAATATTTCCTAAGTCATGAACGAATTACACGAACCCGCCGTTTATGTAATATTCCTTTAAGGCAATGCACAAGTAAGGTAGTATAAAGACTAATACAAGACCTCTAAGAGTACATAACATGCATTAAAATATTTAAGAGGTGATCATCCATAGATGGGTAAGGTAGTATGAAGACTATTACCGATGGAATCCTTTCTACACAATCGCATTTCCCTAGACGTCTATGCTAATGTAATATTTTATAGCCAGTTTTCTAAAGCCTAACGCACACATCTATCACACAAAGAAATATTAAAAGGATCTACAAAATAAGTTTCATGCAATCATAAGTAAATCCTAATGGATCTAGCCTATCATGTTAAGAAGAAGCGAAGAACAACAATTAATCAAACAACACATAGACATATTGAAAGATTAAGAGATAAAGGACTTCACTTGATTAAAACCTGAGTATAAGGATGATACAAGATGGATTTCACACCCTAAAAATGAACTTAAAAGCTGCTAAACTTGAACCCTAATTATGAAGTCCGTCTCCTAAAAGTTCACACTTAAAACCCTAAAAACGAGTTTGTATATATAGAAAAAAGGCCGCGACGGTGTCGCTTTATAATCCTGACGTCGTCGCTTCGTAGAATCTTCTAGGGCTTCTTTAAGTCGATTAAGTTCTGATGCCATCACAAAATTCTTGACGACGTCGCTTTGATGTTCTCGCGGCCTTCACCAATAATTGTGACGCCGTCTCCAACCATTGTACGCATTTTCTTCATCGAGTTTGGTGTAGAGTTGTAAACTTGTCTGTTTTTTTCCAAATGAGCTCAAGTTACGTGTATATCCTCCAAAAGCTTCCTAAATGCTAAAAACACAAAAAGAAATGATTAATCACGTATTTTGGGTATATTTGCATGATTTAGGGGGTTAAATAACCCCGAAAAAGTGTATAAAATGACACCTTGTCAAATATCTCTATAGTTGGGATTTGCTTGTCCTCAAGCAAATGGGCTTTTCTACCTAGATAATAGCAATATCAGGGGCATTTAACTTACTTTTCAAAGATAATTTATGACACAACCAATTAGACCTCATAATTAAAAGCAACGGAATTATTTACTAGCACCTTACAATGAGTGTTTGGATTCTTTCTTTCTCTCGTATGTATAATGATATATAACAATATGGGAAACGGAAAATTAACACTCATTACATGTCATAGCATATAAATTAGCATAAGCTTGATAAAGGATCAAACCTCCACCACTGTGGCGTTAGCACCTAAGAATTACTATCAAAGAGGTCTTTAAAGGGTTGTGATGTATGGGTGTATGTTAAACGGAAACGGAAACAGATGGGATATATTTGGGTGGTGGTGAGTTAATTAATATACAAGAATACATGCGAAGGATTTGCTAATCCAAGACTCGACCACACTAGGACTAAGATATACAAAACTCTACATCAAACTCTTTCTTTTTCTTTTCTGACTATTTCTGACATAAACGTAAACATAAGCAAGATGACAGCCCGTACATTTCTTTCGATATTTTTTCTTTCTCTTTTTTTTTCTTTTCACTTTGATCTATTTTTTTCTTACACTTTTGCCCTACCATCTGCTGAAACATAATAATACATGACTTGGGGTTTATAAACGTACCCCTACACTTGAGTCTTAGAACTCATAAACATAAACTAACTAATGACTTGAATTGAAAGATCAAAATATAATGGAGTGTATTAAGAACGTATGGGGGTAATAATTTGACTTTCTTTCCCATTTCTCCATAAAACAAAAACTACCATGAATCCCAATCGTCCTAAAAATGTATACACTAACAAAAGACTCAACTTAGCAACCACGTACTCAAGCAATTAATTAACTGGTTTAACAATAATGTACTAAAAGTAAGTACATACAAGGAGGGCTAAGGCGATTTAGGTGTAACATTTTGGTAAGGGTGTAAATAATGCTCTTCATTAATTATCTGAATCCACCAGAAAATTACGAGAACCGCGAAGAGGATAGGCTCGGAGGGGTGTCCTAGGGGTATCTTTAACTAAAAATTATTGCGAAGCAAGGGTGTGGGGATAGTTATATGATCGGGGAGATCATAATAACAAATACAGGTCTAAACCAGGGTTTATCCTAGTACCTCTTATCATTTAGTAAATCCAAACCACACGAATGTGATCTCACTAAGAAGTCTTAGGATGCGTCACTAAAACAAGTTCTAGAAGTTAATATACTACCATTACACTCTTATATAATTTTAACTGATAGCAATGCTTCAGAAAAAGCGACAAAACCACATATGCACGATCAAATCCATGAACGCGGCATATATGATTGCTTATTCCTTAACTCGAACAAGCTAAAGGTAAAGCTATCTTAGGTATCAAAGATGAATACCTGAATTCCTAAATATCTAAGGGCGGACCTTACATTTTTAGGGTGGAATTTTTTTATAGTGGTAGAATTTATGTGCTAGTAATATAATTCCTATCCATGAGACGCAAATAATACTCAGTTTTCATCGGTATGTGCCATAAAAATAATTGAGTTAAAATTATCTTCTACGCAATGTTTCAGTATATTACATATTATTTTAAGGACAAAGCAAATTGCAATTGAAGGAAGAGTTTCTAAGGCTTATTTCTCCCCCTACACTTAAATTGAAAATTGTCCCCAATGTTCTTAAAAGTACACATAAAACGAATAAAGGGAAAAAGAAAAGGG
Source organism: Tanacetum coccineum (assembly GCA_026074375.1). Lineage (NCBI taxonomy): Eukaryota > Viridiplantae > Streptophyta > Magnoliopsida > Asterales > Asteraceae > Tanacetum > Tanacetum coccineum. The sequence goes on along the minus strand of BQNB010037785.1, from coordinate 28,115 downwards.
CAAAACAAACTAGTACTCCCCTAGTTTTGCTCAATAATGGAGAAGAAACAAATGATAAGCTGGCTAAATCATCATCCAAGAATCGTCCATATGAAACTCCTAAGAACACCAAAGCTTCTTCTCATCAACCTGAAAAATCAAAGACAAGAAACAACTTTACCTAGCGTAAAATCGGCGAGATAATAATATACAATGATGTGATTAGGGTTGTGACACTACGAAAGCAATAAAGATAGGATGAATGTGCTAGATGAAGTTGTGGTTTTCTGCAGGTTTTAAGAAAATTACAAATTCTGGAAATTATACAAAATTAATTTTCAAAAATTTAAAAAAAATATGAAGTTTACTGTAGTTGGGTTGGCGACGCCGTCACCAACATCTGTAAACAAAATAAATTTCGTTTCTTGGAAAATTTTCTGTACGCAATTCCTATTAGTTATTTATTGGAAAAATATTGCATAAACTACGAAAATTATTAGCACAAACATATGACTCGAAGAAACATGACACAAGACACTCCTAAAATGCGGAAAAATAAAAGATTGGGTTGCCTCCCAATAAGCGCTTTTGTTTATTTAAAGAGTCTTATAGCTAGACTCGGAGTCACACTCCTTACGTGACTCCTCCTGTGTCACTTACTTCGCCTTCTTCTAGTCCAGTCAAGTATTCGGGTCCAAGCTCTAAACATTCTTTATAGAACCCCAATATCTTATTCATCACGTTTTCTACTCCTCTTCTTTTGTCCTCTTCGTTCCTAAAGTAGACTGATTTTGTATTCTCTTTTTCTAAATCCGACAACGAATTAAATTGCTCTATCTTATGGGGCATCTTATAAGCAATATCATCGGTCCCGTTTGCAAACCTAACTATCCCTAGTGATAAATCATGAGTCATGTTGTATATTTCAACAAAAGGTCTTTGTAGTACTACTTGCGACAGCCTAGGGTCTATAATTGAACTTATATCCTCAACAATCATGAAATCTGAAACATAAGTGAAGTTTCCTACGAAGATATGCATCCTTATAATTCTCCATGTGAAGTTACTTATTCCTCTAATACCCTCAGGATCTTCCTTAGGTTCAAGTTGTTTTCTCACAATCCAATTGTATTGCATACGAGTCATTACATTTATAGGGGAATTAAGATCTATGTAGGCTTTCTCTATATGTACATGCCATAAGTTGCATGGTATTTTAAGATTTGAAGGACATCCTCCTATAATGATCGGGTTTCTCAAAAACAAGGACGGAATCGGGGCATACATTAAGTACTTATGATATGTCAGTTCGCTCCTAGATGGAAATCTGTCAAAGTACTCTATTCCTAATTCTCCTGTTACATCACTTTCATCCTCTTCTAATTCCTCTTTGATAAAATCATCATATTGTTTAATTATTTTAACAAACATTATGTCTCCATCATTCTCTTTTGTTCAAATAAATTGTGTGTTAGATGATGGGGGAACTAAGTTTAGTGATTCGAGGAACTGATTAAGCTTACAAACTTTTTTTGTGATGAATGAAAGTGATAGATTAGGTGGTGATGATGGGTTGGTGATAATGTATTCAGGGTCGTCCTTTTCTTCGTTTCCTTCCTCTTTTGACTCCTTGCTTTCCTCCTTAACTTTGATAATTGTGTCATGACTGTTGTCCTTAGTGTCAGGTTTTACGATTCCTGTTTCCCTATGCTCATTTTCTTTACTTAAAATGGTGATTGTGTTGATGAAATGAACGCGTTTGGGAGAAGATGAGTTCCTATTTTGTTCTCCTAAAGATGATTGAGATTGATATTTTGGAGAGAGTAATTTTGATGGGCTTTTGATTCCCTTGCTTGGAGGTGTCCCACTTTCATTGACCGTTAATGTTTTAATTTGAGGTTGATCTTTTTGAAATTTATTTGTTTGCTCGGAACATATTTTAATAGCATTGATCGAATTGTGGATATGAGATAAGCATTTAAGGTCTTCCATTAGGTAAGAACGAGCAGAAAAACTAAAGAGGTGGAGTTAACATTTAGTTTTGGGTTCTTAACCGTGTCACTTGGGAGTGCTCCCGTCATTCGATCATTGATGGCCTTCAAGAATGTGTTAATTTTGTTGGTCATCTCGCCTTGTTGTTTGAAACCGGCTTCAAACTTAGACAATCTAGCGTCTTGAGATGCCATGAAAATAGACACCAACCCTTCGAGATATGATTGATTATTAAAATTTTGAGGGTGGTTGTTGAAGGGGCGGTTTGGGAACGAACCATTGGGCTAAAAACAATTAGGTGGGTTTGAAAAATTGTTTTGAGAATTTTGAGGTTGCCTCCACCTAAGGTTTGCGTGACTTTTCCATGACGGATTATAGGTGTCACCAAGATTGTTTTGCTCAGGTTTGAAAGTGAACCACTTACCCCCCGCTTCATCTGTACGCGAGGATGCATATTCAACAAAAGCTTGCTCGAGATTTTCCATGCAATATTGAGTGTCGTGGGGACCACTACAAATCTTACATGAAGAAGCGATTTTGTTCACTTGAATAGGTAATTTAGGAGCAAGATAAGCTTCCATCAAGCGTTGTAATTGATTTTTGAGCTCGATGAGACGACAGTCAGATGTACTCGAGACATCTTGAGGCAAAGAGATTGCCTTGACCAGTTTAGTGAAGTCTCTTGGGTCATTCCAACTTTCATTGTCATAGAGGGCGAGGTCCTCTAATAGTGCCCAAGATTCTTTGGCGTTTTTGTCACATAGCTTACCACTGGCCGATTGATCGATGGTTCGCCTTGTGGCGGGATTGACATGGTCATAAAAGATTTGGATTTGGAGCCAAAGATCGATGCCATGACGAGGGACTTTTTGGAGTAAGTCCTCGAAACGAGTCCATGCTTCGAAGAGAGATTCACCATGATGTTGATGGAACATCAAGATGTAATTTCAGAGTTTGGAAGTCCTTCCCGGTGGAAAGATTTAAGCAAGGAAACAGGTAGTAAGATCCTCCCAAGTAGAGATGGATCCTGCTGGAAGACGTTCAAGCCAATTGCTGGCTTGATTGCGAAGGGAAAATTAAAATAAAAGCAGACGCGTCTTTTCCCTATTTGCAACATCAAGGTCAAGTGAGTCCACAAGTTTTAGAAAATCCTTAAGATGTTGGTATGGATCCTCAGACTAAAGTCCATGGAAAGAGCATCCGTTTTGCACCAACCAGATGGTGTCGGATCGCAAAGGCACTACATTGTTCCCATCGGGGAGCTCAATGGTGTTTTGATAGCCCTCGTGGCTAGGTCTGAAGTAGTTTCCAAGAGTATAGATAGAGTTTTCATTTTCCATAGAGGTCAATGAAAAAGATTTACGAAATAAATAACACAAAGAAAAGATAAACTACAAGAAAGCTAATTGTCAAAAAATAAAATCTCACTTGATAGGAATCGAGCGAGTAGACCTAAGCTAAATAAAATTCGAAACCTATACTATTCCCTACGCAGCAGCGCCAAAAACTTGATGCGGTTGTTGTAAACTCACTAGTTTTACAACTCTCTAGGTAGAGTACCTAATCGTTGCAGTGTAGTATAGCAACGACTCGGAGGTTGTTATCGTTCTCTAGGGGAATAGCGTGTGAAGGATTGAACTAAATCGAACTGAGATCTAAAGGATTGAAAGAAGATTATTTTTGTATTTTTACGTTTTTATGAAAGCAAGTAAAATCTTGGTTTTGAGAGGTGGTTTTGGTTTTAACTAATTAAACTAAACTACTTTGGTGGGAACCCGTATGGGTAAACAAACGTGTTTAATTAATCATGCATTACTCCTTAGTTTGCTTCTCCTAATCCTATTGCTTTGTCACACTTGTGATGATCTGTGTAAATATTTCCTAAGTCATGAACAAATTACACGAACCCGCCGTCTATGTAATATTCCATTAAGGCAACACACAAGTAAGGTAGTATGAAGACTATTACAAGGCCCCTAAGAGTACATTACATGCATTAAAATAATTAAGAGGTGATCATCCATAGATGGGTAAGGTAGTATGAAGACTGTTACCGATAGAATCCTTTTTACAGAATCATGTTTCCCTAGACGTCTATGCTAATGTAATATTTTATAGCCAATTTTCTAAAGCCTAACGCGCACATCCATCACAAAAAGAAATATTAAAATGATCTACAAACTAAGTTTCATGCAATCATAAGTAAATATTAATGGATCTAGCCTAGCATGTTAAGAAGCGAAGAACAATAATTAATTAAACAACAGATAGACATATTGAAAGATTAAGAGATAAAGGACTTCACTTGATTAAAACATAAGTATAAGGCTGATACAAGAGGGTTTTCACACCCTAAAAACGACCTTAAAATCTGCTAAACTCGAACCCTAATTATGATTCGTGTCCCAAAAGTTTCACACTTAAAACCCTAAAAACAAGTTTGTATATATAGAAAATAGGTCGCGACGGCATCGCTTTATAATCCTGACGTCGTCGCTTCGCAGAATCTTCTAGGGCATCTTTAAGTCAGTTAAGTTCTGACGCCGTCGTTTGATGTTCTGACGACGTCACCAATAATTGTGATGCCGTCTCCAGCCACTGTGCGCATTATCTTCATCGACTTTGGTGTAGAGTTGTAATCTTATCCGTTTCTTCTTCAAATGAGCCCAAGTCACATGTATATCCTCCAAAAGCTTCCCAAACGCTAAAAACACAAAAAGAAACGATTAAGTACATATTTTGGGCATATTTACATGATTTAGGGGGTTAAATGACCCCGAAAAAGTGTATAAAATGACACCTCATTACCCTCTAAAAAGAACAATGCATAAAAAAGCCATCAAATATGGATTGGAACTTTTAAACTAAAACAATACCAACAATCGGCCAAACAAGAGGGTTGCTTCCACTGCCACCAGTTGCATCCATTTGCAAAGAATTACGGTTATTGGGTATAATCAAGTAGTTATATTTTAGTATTTTGTTTAGAATTAAAGTTTATGTTTGTGTGTGTTACACAAAGAGGCGATGGTTTTTGTTTATTTTTTGTGTTAGTGTTTAAGTGAAACAATTAACCTCGCACCTAATTGAAAGTTATACCCTTCAATATTTTGAGATTATTTATTGCATCTGTGGTCCCTAAACTTATAGGTTTAATCTGCATTGATCCCTGATCTTCTAGTTCACACATGTAACTTTCTCGCCTTTTAAGCACATTAAATGTTATACTTGAAAACATTTTGCATCGAACCATGTGAGAAACAATCATATTCATTGTATCTAATTATTACCAATTTGAATAAAGAAAACCCTTCCCTAATATTGGAATGACCAGTTTTATTCTCTTCATTATATATTTTCCTGTGTTTAGTATGTTTTTGTAAGTTTGAATTTTACAAGTCAATTGGGTAGTGTTTTAAACAATAAATTTTCTTGTAGTACTTACTGAAACTGCCATATTCGAACACCTGTGTAACTTAGAATCTGCACTTCCATCTTGTAGATTTGAAATGGCAGTTTTAGTCCAAAACAGGCATGAAATATAGTTTAGCTATAAAAAGTCATATTGTATTTGAGTCATTAACCTGACCCAAGCAAAGTAATCCCATAAACCTTTAAAAGGGTCAAACTGACCCAAAACAATACAAAGCAACTAACTTGTTCAAGATTACAAGGATGATAATCAAAAACTAACTTAAAGTGAAAGCTTTTGACTTTGAGGCACTTGAAGTTGAAACTTTTAAAGTGTTTGAAGTGGAAGCCTTTGAAGCCTTTGAATCCTTTGAAGCGAAGCCTTTGAGGCACTTGAGGTATAAACCTTTGAATTTGAAGTCTTTGGCATGGCAAAGTAATATTCAGGAATATCCTCATTTCTAGAGTCATCATACCATTTGAGTAAATTTTTGTATGGCCTTTACTTGAAGCTATGACAATAACTTCTTCTTCACTTAAGACTTCATCATCACTTGAGACTTCATGACTAGTTAGTTCTTCGTCACTTAAGACCGCATCATCACTTGAGACTTCATCATCACTTGAGACTTCATCATCACTTGATGATATTACAATGACTTCTACAAAACATAATAATGCAACATAACATACCAAATAGACAACAAAATATAACAATGCAACATAATACTTTTAACCATAGTATCAAAGACTAAGACATTACAAACTACCCACTAACCTTTGGCAACCTTTGTTTCTTTGGCAACCATAGTATCTAACAAACAAAAAAATTAGGGCAAACATAAATTAGGGGAAACACAAATTAGGGCAAGCACAAATTAGGGCAAATAGAAATTAGGGCAAACACAAATTAAAAAAATAGGATAGATACTCACTATAACTGAAGGCTAAATGCGACAATGGCATGTTCGAGAGAGGCAAATAAGAATGATCGTTCCCTCGGGGACATAATGGCGTGAGTTATACCCCTAAAAACAAAGTTGCAAATATGGTCCATGTGGTTATACTTCACTAAATAGACGAAAATTCCCCTACCATAACGGTTTAATTGGATGGAAAATTGGTCAACAGACCGGCCAACCCAATAAGGGGGTGTTAGATTATGATAATATAACACGCTTGATCCCTCACATACTTTCAACAATCGATACAACGATTGGTACCTCAACATATACAAAGTTTTGCATTTAGTCACGTTTTCAACAAATTTAATAATGTTAACTAAAAGTTTCGTCCCTAAACCTTAAAACCTTTTAGTTTGCCGAGTAATTTACCCGCCCTTATAAGTAAACCTTGCAAGTATGACGAAAACAAATAACCCCCATCCATTTCATTTAGATATCAAATTTTACATTTCACTTTCATCTACAAGTTCTTCAAATGGTTAAAGGTGATGATGAAATCAAGGTATTGGGAGAAATTAACATTAAGTTAGAGTCTGGCACTCACAAACTGATAGAGAAGCTTAGCCAAGAAAAAGATAGTCAAGAAGAGGCTCTTGGAGAGTTTAATTCCACACTGGAAAACGTCTTACAAAATCTAAGCCAGGAAAAAGATAGTCCTAATGACTTTTATGGTTTTATGTATGACATGGATGATGATGCTAGTATAGGTGGTAAGTCAAGTGAGCATTTTGGATCGGATTCGCATGAGAAGGATTCACCAGATACTGAAGTTGATTGGCAAGATGATCTTTTCCATGAAACTAAAGTCTTATTTGTTGGGTTAGATCAAGCAATTGAGGATGTGGTTGTTCAAAACAATGTTCAACAAGAGGTTGCTAGAGAGGTTATTTTTAATCTACTTGTTTATAAAGAGGTTGTTGTAGAGGTCATAGAAATGGCTAAGGATCAAGATGAAGCACTATATGATCAAGAAATGGCTGATGATTCTTTGGATCATGAACAGGTTAAAGAAAAAAGACCAAGCAAGAGGATTAAAGTCACCAAAGAATATATGGTCAAGGATGAAAAGCCATAGAAAGTCTGATAAAGAATTAGTGTCATAGGTATTTAGTAGTTGATATTTTGTTGAGTTTTATGATGTAATAGTTAAGCTGTAACATTCGGATGGTTATGAAAAGCCTACAAGTTAAGCGATTTTTGGCAATCTTATGCATTGTCATCACACATATTTAGAAAAATTGATTTGCAATGGTCAAACATGGTATTTTATGTACTAGTGGTATGACAAGGTTAGTATGCATTATGGTTTCATCCTAAATAGTTAACTATCTTTTAAAGTGACATTTGCATTTTAAAGGTATGGTGAAACTGCAAATGAACCGACCACACACCCAAACAAGGGTCAACATCATTGTGAAATCAAGACACAAACAAGATACATAAACGCTAACATATATTCACGTCTTAAACTATGTACACTACCAAAATAGAAATTAGGACATGACCCAAACCCAACCATCATCTCCGTCTACATAAAACCACAAAAGATACCACCCAACATAATTATCATCCCCATCTACATAACAACTTATCAAAAGATAACCCAAATATCCACAAACTGATCAATAGAATCTCAGAACTGTAAGAAAATCTATCTCTCTATGGACTTGAAGTTGCACTTCCGCTATCATCTTCCTTAGCTCCAACATCCTAAACACTTCTTTTTGGAAAAAGTGATTAAGAAACTTGGCACATTGTACTGCTAATGGACCACCAAACACATTCAGCTCGGATGTCAATAGTCTGAGTTCATTAACCCTACTGTATAACACATCCCACAGTTGGCATAATCCAACTGCAAATTAGAGATCTGCGTTAATCTCCCTCTGAATATAGACTAACATTGCGTCAGTCAAATTGTTGGAATTTACCACAGCTGTAAGTTCCTGTAGATGTGATAAGTTGGCCATTATTTTTTATCGTTGTTGACTGTGTTGTCTTGTACAATATTTGGTTTAAAAATGATGTTGGGTAAGAACACTTAAATAGAAAAAACTAACTTAAGTTAGTGGTTACACAATGAATCTAATAATTAGATATCAAATATACAATGGATCGGTGACTGACATTCACAAGGCTCTATGTCACTTGCATTAATTAACATTGTTATTACACGCATAGTCTCTTAACATTTCTTCCTTTGAAAGACATGTGGAAGGCAGGAAAGGAGAATATACCAAACTAACCATAGGGACCAACGGTGCAACATACCCTCTTTATGGTCCACATGGGGATACACCTTCTATAACGACTATTTCCCATTTTTTAAAATACTTAAATTCCTAAGTCTTATATTCGCAATAATCAATAACATCACAAAGTATAACATCATTCCATAAAATAAAGACCTAGAATTAAGCAACTATAATATATTAAGAAGTTGACTTTTTTTACTAAAACATAGATCTTGGACATACCACAAAATCTAATAAGAACAAATAATTGACACAAACAAGAAAATTACAGAGTCCTGATTGTCTGGATTAGAGCAATCTTTCTAGACACATGTCGATGTGTTCCTACAATCATTTTCCTAAGCTCCAACAACTGAATAACATCATGGTTTTGAACCTCGTTTAGAAACTTCAAAATCTTGTACGTCATGACTAATGGACACAACCCTCAAGTTCAGTTATAAACAGTTGCCTTTCGTTTGTACGCGTGGAGACCATTGGAAAATTCAAGATCTTTTTTATTTTCCTGATGAAAGTACACCAACATCCCATTAAACAATCCCCTAGAATTAGCAGCTACCGCAAGTTCATCTAGTCTTGGAAAGTTAGTCATTTTTTAGTTTATGTTTAATATGATTTTGGTTTAAAGGTGTTTTTGAGTTGAAAATATTTTTTAGTATGCAAACGATTAGGGGTAGCACCCCTTAAATATCAACAAAGGAAAGTTAATGCAATTAACGGTCTAAAAGCAAGACGTGTACTGTAATAATTAGTTGCAATATAAATCGCATTTAATTTATAGAATTGGCGGGAAAATATATGGTAGGGAACACTAAGTTCAGGGACCAATTATGCAATAATAACAATAAATATAGGGATGAATGAAACATCGTAACTTATAATATTAACAGATGATAATTAATCTTAACCCTTAACACAAAATCTTATATAAAGCACTACTCTAGATGACAAGTCTCATCTTCCAAAAAATCATCAAATCCATAGAAACTTCAAAAATGGATGTTCATCTACAAGAACTTGAACAAGCCGTAAATTCTAAAATTTATGCTCATATGTGGGTTGTGCAAATGGATAGGGAGGTTAGGAACAACAATGAAATAACACGAAAACTATTGGACGTTGTCAAAGATCTTGACAAAATTTTGGCAAAAGGCAGGGAATTATTAACGAGTTAAATGATAAAAAGGGTATGCGTGCATGGAAAGCTGTTACGTTTTTCAAGGAACTTGAACATCACGAGATTGAGATGTGCTGTGAATTAATGATGCATATCAACGGAACTCAAATGCGTACCTTTAAAAAAACAAAATTTGTTAAAGCTATAAAGAAACTTTAAATGGGTGATGATGTTGTTATTCTAATGTGTTTTATGTGTTTTTACTATTTTTATTGACAATACTCTATGATGAAAGCTTGACTTTTATAACATTCTATAGTTTTGTGTTTTGTGTTATTCTTCGGCTAATTTGTTCTCATGAGTATGACTTTTACAAGTCAATCTGGGTAGTTTGAAAAATAATACTGGTTTCCCTACTACTTGTTATCAAACATAGTATACCTAAAAAATTTGGTTAATTGCATAAAAAGCAATAAACATTAATTGAAAGAGACTATGTTCATATTCATTCAAGGTTTAGAACTATAATCACTTAGTCAAAACACGGGTAAAAAACATAAACCACCGCAAACCAAATACCATGAGGACCAAAACCTAACCTAGTGTCCCAGAATTCATATTACTAAGAAATGTACGCTTCTCACAAACACCAAGATGGGATTCATTCATCATAATCTAGAGACGCGTCATCTTATCCAAATCACGCTTTTGTCCACGTCTCAACAAACGAGCAGTTTCCTTCGCCACATGGTTACCACTTAACCTTTCAAGCTCCTCTACCACATCTTATTTTTCTTTAACAACGTTTGACACCTCCTCACATAGCTCTCGAAACTTCTTCTTAAGCTTCAAATTAGTCTCCACTTGTCTCCCCATTAAGACTAGCATTTGATCTTCAATATTTTTTGACTTTGCAGCCTTTTCAAGATCCTCGATACAAGGTATTTTAATGAAAATGTAAACGGGTTGTAATGATTTATTAATAGGGTGGGAGTTTGGAATGAGTGAGTTATGAGATTGGGATTTTAGAATGTGATTTGGTTTTACGACAAGTTGGGAATAAAAATATAAAGGTCGGAAGAAAAAAACACCTCAGGGACCAACCGTGCAATCGCAAAAAGACAAAAAATGGAATAGTAAAGGTTATTGTATTAACTAAGTAGTCAGGGACTAATGGTGCAATCAAAATTTAAAGTGAAAAGACGATTGTGCCGTTTAGTGGAAGGGCGACGTGGCCAATATAACAACAGAAATAATCGTCATTTGGTATAACGGGGCTCAAGGGACCAAACGGGCAACAACAGTTGCAAATAAGGACCACGTATGAGAGTCCTCGTTATCTAGGGACCAAACGAGACTGAGTTCAGAGACCAACGATATAATTTACCCTAAATAAAATGAAAACACTAATTTTTCACAAGGTAACGACACTCTTATAGTGACATACTCATTATCTAATAGGTAAGGGAAGTATAGTAAATCGCATTCACAAATGCTACTTTAGTTTTTTCATCGCTTATAAGAAGTGCATTTAAAAAAGGAGTAATTAGATCAAATTTAAATGCTAAATGATTGTTATTAAACAAGCCTTTAAATCTTAACGCGCAATGCTTTAAAATGCACCAAGACGGCTTGTTGTCGAACACAGCCATAATATCAGGTTCTGGTTGCTAAATTTGTTTTTTCAAGAACCATTATTTACGAATAGAATCAAAGATCCAGATAGTAAAAGTTTACACTACACAATACTCCCTATGCGGAGTTAGACTTTTTATCAAAAAATGTTCAAAACAAAAATAGGTAGCGTGTACAATAAGCTGGTTAAAAAATAAAATTAATAGATCACATCAGATTTTACACTAAGACCGTGAGGTACCCACTTATATCGTAAGGTGGTTTCATGAAAAAAAGTAGTGTCATCTCAAAAAAAAAATCTTACAACGCGAAAACTTATCACATATAACACCCTTATTTTGACAAATATAGCAGCGGAAGCTAATCTGAGGTATTATTTCATAGTACAACAGACATAATCATAGAAAACGGCTCGTAAAGAGACGTTTTTGAAAAATTTAGTTATCATTCATTTATTCATCAGATGTTTTACAAAAAAAGAGGTCCCAAAATCTAGAAACATAAAGTTTGAATGATAACAGTTTAGCCATCTTCAAATCCGTGCCACTCCGTGTCATAAGTTGCTTAATTACCTGAGATAAATATGCTAAAAAGATCAACACATGGGTTGAGTGAAATTCATAGGTTTATGATAAACAGTTTGAATACAAGTCATCATAACAGTGAGTTACGTTGTTATACACCCATAATAGTAATAATTGCAATGTAGATACAATTATTATAGAAAAACAGTATTATTGCCCTAAGCTCATGACACCGAAGCCTTGAGAAAATCAATAATCAGAAGTAGTTGCCCCGACGGGTGCCTTTGCCAAACACCCGCATAGATATTCAAATGAAGTGCGTTTGGTTACCAAAAGTACAGGTATACGAACGGGGGAGTTCAGTCCCAAATAGATCTATTCACAGCATTCGCGCTTACCTGGGGTAATATGTCAAGTCTTAGTTTGATTGTTTATGTTTCAAAACTTCATGATGTTTACTCATACATGTTACTTTGATTTATTAATTTATGGAAATATTGTATCAAAGTTCGGGCTATCATAATTCAGAGGTCATGCAGTAAACGTTTGAAGAGTCAAGACACTTTAAATCGTAAATCCAACAAACTCGTCAAAACGTATACTCAAATGAAGCCCTCACATGAAATTCCCTAGTAACGTGATACGATAAGATTTTAAGTTTCTTCAAAAGCTAGTCGATGATAAATTACGTTAAATATGTAACGTAATTGTTTTATAATGCGTCGATCGATGATTAATAACGACAAATATGTCGGGTTTTAATAAAATCGAGTTTTATAATATTTATATATATTTTTGTTAATTATTATAAAATATTATCTTTTTGTAATTATTATAAAATAATATATTTTATATTTTTAAGTATGCAAAAATAGCAATATATACCCTTGATTTTTATACTTTTACAAATTTAGTCATTTATATATAAAGTATATATAAATTAAACGTTTAACTTTAAAAATTGACAAAACATCCCCTCATAGTTATAACTTTGGAATAATGACATTTTCAGCCCCTCTAGTTATAATTTCAAAATATTTACAATATATACCCCTTGCATGGATTCGATTTGCAAAACAAGTCCAAAATTTATAATTTTAATATTTTTGAAATCCAAAAGAGTTTTGCAGCTTATGGCTTTTTAGAATAAGCTAAAATAAGTAGAGTTTACGAGCTTATAGCTTATGGAAAGGGCTTATGAGCTTAAAAACTTAAAAAGGGTGTGTATGGTTTATAAAATTTAACACGCATGGGTTTATGATTCAAAAGATTAAATAAGAGTTTATATGGGATCATAAGGAAGCTTATTAAAGTTTTAAAACAAAAAATGAGCTTATTGAACAAGATTTTGAGCTTACTTGAGCTTATATGGGTCGAATGGGCTTATTTGGGTTCGTACGCCTAGGAATGGCTTTAAGACCTTCCTTCTCTTGATTCTTGGCTTTAAATCTGATCTTAGAGACTTCACTTGATCTTGTTTAGAGCTCCATTTGAGTGGTGATGAGTTTTTGAGGTGTGATTGAAAAGGGTGGGGGTTTCGGCTTTATATAGGGGTTGAACACCCTTAGTGGCCAAGTTGTCTTGGTGTGGTGGCCAAGGGTGGTAGAGTAGTGACTTAGGAAAGCTATAGGGTGAGTAAGGTGAGCTAGAAACTAGCTATGCAAGGTGTGGAGGTGTGGAAGGGTGCGAATGGACAAGGAGGTGACAAGGATCCTTGGTGGCCAAGGGTGGTGATGGAGGTGCTTGTGTGGTTGCTAGGTGACATGGTAGTGAGGTCATAGTGGTGTTAGGGTGCTAGCTTGAGGTGCTTGCTTGGTTTTTAAATGGTTTAAAAGAGAATTAAGGGGTGTCAGGTTGGTTTTGGTTTCGAGTTAGGGTTTTTGGTTCAAATTCGAGTTAGGGTTAGGGTTTAGGATAGTTTAGGGTTTAAGATTAAGGTTTGTGTTAGGATTAGGGTTTAGGATTAGGTTTAAGTTAAGTGTTTTCGAATTAGGGTTTAGAACTAATTTAGGGTTTCGTTTAGGGTTTAGAAGTTGTGCATTGAGTATTGTACCTTATGCTAAAGTGGTGGTAAGAAATTAGAATAAATTTGGAAGGAAAATGAGTTAGTTTGAATTCGTGCTTCATGGATTTGTACATTGAGCTTAAATGAATTGTACATTGACTTGGAGAGAAATTATATTTCAAATGTTGTGTATTGCATACTTGTACACTTGCTTGAAGGCTTGCACATTCATTTTATATGTATACATTACATATAATTTGGGTTTTGATATTGTTTAATGCTTGTTTTGAAATAACGTTTTGAAAAGTACGTTAAATGTATAACGTATCTGGTAAAAATGATATTAGAACATTGACTTGACATATTATGATGTTTACATGATATAAACATAGATATAAATGGCATTGGTTGTTGCGTGAGCTCGTTTACTTTAGTTATGTAAACTACGTTACATAATAGAATAAAACAAAAATTTCCCTGTAAAAAGGTAATATATATAGATGTTACATTGCATCTAATTTAATAGATGGATATTACATTGTATTTAATTTAATAGATAGAAAATTTTATTGATGAAAATTGTGGGTTGTTATATTAAAACACCATGTTTTCTATTTCTAATGTCATAGGATACTCTTCTACCCACACATAACCCGCTAAAACATGAATACAACACATAAAAAAGCACACAACGTGAGCTGGTGAGTACGCCGCAAAGGACGACCAACGAGCTCACGGTATGCATTTGACACCATAGATGTGAGTTGGTGCCATGGCATGAAATCATCAGTCATGTACATCGTGTGCTCTAAAAGTGAAAAAGATTTGTTTAGCGGGTAGCCAAGAATCAAGAAAAACAAAGCCTTGAAGTCGTTACTAGGCGTACGAACCCGAAAACCCTATTCAGTTGAACCCCTCGGCTCTGTATTAACTTCTCCTGATCTTGTTCTAAAAACGTGATCTTTATTTCTGAACAAATGATGTCTATTTAGATCATTTCTAATACTAAAATTTTTATTCTATAATCTTTGATATCACAATCTAGGTTCATGTCACTGTGGGCTGACTAATATTTGGTATCGATATCCAATATTTTCAATTCTTTGTTTATTCTTTGTATCCTAATAGAAAATAATGTTATCTTGAAACACATTAAAGAATTAATATTTGTGTTAAACGATGTTTTTAACTTGTTCTTCGCTGTGGAGCTCAAGGTTTTACGTTAAAGACTAATTTTACAATGTAACGATAACCCAAGGACTGTTTTCGTATAGTGTCATTAAGGACTAACTTTACTACGGCATGATAACCGAAAGACTATTTCCGTATAGTATATATCTCGGGGCTGGTATTTTTTTTAGGAAAATCATTAAGGACTAACTTTGCAACGAAACGATAACCCAGAGACTCTTTCTGTATCTTGGGCATCATGCCACTCTCGTGGTTGGTGAAAAAATAGGGACTCTGAAGGCAATACTGCTAATTGTTATATAGTACTCCCTCCGTCTCATAATAATTGTCCACCGACAAAACAGTTTACGAAAATCATTATCATTATAGTTTTTTCTCTCTGACTTTTTGCACAATGACAGTTTTAGCCTTAAATAATTAGATGGTGTTTGTTTTACGATGGACTACTCGTTAGCCTGGATGGGTAAAGTCAAAGAATTCTCTACTCTTACTAACTTGAAAATGGTATTATCTAATGAAGGGTTTGATTATATCAACCTAAAATACTTGGGAGGCTTTTGGGTTTTGATTGAGTTCAAATCAGAGGATTCCAAACAAAAGTTTAACTCCAAAATGGGCACTGGTTCTTGGTTCTCCCAGCTCATTCAAGCTTCCAACTCCTTTTGCATCGACGAAAGAGTCTCTTGGATAGATATCGAAGGAATACCATTAAAAGCGTGGTCCAAAAACACTTTCAACCGTATAACTTCTAAATGGGGTGAAGTGTTATACCTCGATGAACAGGAAGAAGGTTACCTGCATAGTAAACGAGTTTGTGTTAAGACGAAACTTGTTGACATCATCTGTGAATCGGTTAAAATTATTATCCAAGGTAAGACATATTGGATAAGGGCTAAGGAAGTGACTGGTTGGATTCCCGACTTCGAAGATGATAACGAGGACACTAGCTCATCTGATGAGGAGTTAAGTAACAATGATACCTTTGAGGAAAATGGTAACCTGAACAACGGCTCAAAAATAGAAGGCGATAGTGATCTCGAAGAGATAGCCGAAACAATCTTCGAACAACATCAGTCAAGTGTAGATGAGAAGGGAGAGAAAAGCGATAACCACGTGAAACCCCAATCCGAGGATCCTTTCAATATTTATGACATCCTTAACAAAAAGAAAGAGACTAATTTAGAAAACTTCAAAGTCGAAGACTCATTGAACTACCCACCTGGTTTCACTCCGGACAAAGAAATTGATGCTTAGATAAATTCACCAAAAGATTTAGAGGTGGCAGACGATATTCATGGCTTTAACGAAAACATAAAAGGAGCATCATCTGTTATCAAAAAGAATTTTGGTCCAAACAATTTTAAGGTTGGGTCTGAAAAATCAGTATGTTCTGGCTACTTCAAAAAAGACTTCATACCTAAATCCGGAGGTTCCATCTTGTAAGTTATGGAGGAATTAATTAAAGTTGGCCAAACAATGGGATACAACATGGAGGGATGTAAAAATAACATTGGAGAGATTATATCTTCGCAAGGAGTTAGCGAGGGTTTTCGATGAATTTTCTATCCTTGAACATTCATGGCCTTGCCCAAAAGGCCAAGAAAGATTGGGTACGGGAGTTATGTGACAAACATAAGGTGAGTTTTCTATCGTTACAAGAAACCAAAATGGAGAACATCGATCATTTTAATATCAAGCTTTGTTGGGGCAATTACGGTTTTGATTCTATTATAAGCCCTTCAGTGGGGAATTCAGGTGGGATCCTTTGTGTTTGGGACCCACGATTGTTTCGTAAAATCAATGGCACACCTATCTGATTACCTTATTAACATCCAATGCGAGTGGATACCGTAGTGGTAAGAAAATTCAATCATTCCATATATGCTCCACAAGATCTTTTGAAAGAAACTCTGTGGGAAATTATGTCTCATGTCAGAATTCCTAATTGGAAAGGAGAAATAGTTGTTATGGGTGACTTCAACGAGGTCCGCTCTCCAAATGAAAGATATGGTTTCGTGTTTAATTCTCAAGGTGCTAATATTTTCAACCAATTCATATCTTCAGCTGGTCTAGAAGAGTTACCTCTTGGCGGTTGTAAATATACTTGAGTCACAAAATCAGAGTACAAAAGAGCAAACTGACCGTGTTTCTGTCTCCGTCGATTGTGGATTGTTATCCTAGAAATGTCTACTCGGTTACCTAGAGATCGTTTCCTATCTGACCATAGGCCAATCCTTATGCGTGAATCTCATCACGATTACGGTCCTACTCCTTTTCGCTTCTATCATTATTGGTTTAACTTGGATGGTTTTGATAACTTCGTGGAGCAAGCTTGGATGAATGCGCCTATATGTGATCCGAACGCTATGGTGAAGTTTTCTAAAAAGCTGAGATATCTTAAACAATGTATTCGCACTTGGATAAAAGAATTTAAACTTAAAGCCAATAGTGCCAAACAGCAGATTAAGGAAGATTTATCGAAAATTGATGTGTTGATCGATAATGGAGAGAGTAATTCGGATATCTGTTCTAAGCGTAGAGATATTTTCAAATCCCTACAGGATCTTGAAAAATTGCATTCCATGGAGTTGTCTCAAAAAACGAAAATCAAATGGGCGATTGAAGGCGATGAAAACTCGAAGTACTTTCACGGGGTTCTTAACAAAAACAGAAATCAGCACAACATACGTGGCATTCTGGTTGATGGAGATTGGGTTGAGTCTCCATCGTTGGTTAAGAACGAGTTACTCTCTTATTTCTCTAATCGTTTCGATAAACCTCCTGAATTTCGGTTACATATTAATTCTGAGTTTCCTAATAAGCTAAGCTCGGAACAACAATCTGATCTGGAAAATGTTGTAACTCGGAGTGAGATCAAAAAAGCGGTCTGGGACTGTGGAACCGATAAATCTCCCGGCCTCGATGGTTTTACTTTTGGCTTCTTTCGGAGATATTGGACATTTTTGGAGAATGATGTGGTTGAGGCTGTTAATACTTTTTTCGATCACGACAACTTTCCCAAAGGTATTAACTCTTCTTTTATTACCTTAATCCCTAAGAATCAAGAGGCGAAAACAACTAAAGATTTCCGTCCTATTACTCTAATTGGAAGTATCTATAAGATCATCACAAAGATTTTGGCTAATAGGATGGTGTTTGTTTTGGAGGATTTGGTTGACGAAGTCCAATATGCTTTTATTTCTAAACGTCAAATCCTTGACGGTCCATTCATTTTAAATGAGCTGTATCAATGGTGCTCTAAAAAGAAGAAGTAGACGATGATCTTCAAGGTTGATTTCGAAAAGGCATACGACTCTGTTCGTTGGGACTACTTAGATGATATCTTGAAAAAATTTGGGTTTGGGGAGAAATGGTGTACTTGGATTCGTAATTGCCTCATCTCATCGAAGGGTTCGATACTTGTTAATGGCAGTCCCACCATGGAGTTTCAATTCCATAAAGGCCTCAAACAAGGAGATCCTTTGTCTCCGTTCCTGTTCATTTTAATAATGGAAACCTTACACATTTCAGTTAATAGAGTTGTGGAAGCAGGTTTATTTCGCGGAGTTCAGGTTGGTAACGCCATTCATGTCTCTCACTTATTTTTCGCAGATGATGCTGTTTTCTTGGGCCATTGGAGTGATTCCAATATCGATACTATTCTTCGTATTTAAATGAGTTGTACATTGACTTGGAGAGAAATTATATTTCAAATGTTGTGTATTGTATACTTGTACACATGCTTGAAGGCTTGCACATTCATTTTATATGTATACATTACATATAATTAGGGTTTTGATATAAACGTTAACGTTTAATGCTTGTTTTGAAATAACGTTTTGAAAAGTACGTTAAATGTATAATGTATCTGGTAAAAATGATATTAGAATATTGACTTGACATATTATGATGTTTACTTGATATAAACATATATATAAATGGCATTGGTTGTTGCGTGAGCTCGTTTACTTTAGTTATGTAAACTACGTTACATAATAGAATACAGCAAAAATTCCCCTGTAAAAAGGTAGTATATATAGATGTTACATTGCATCTAATTTAATAGATGGATATTACATTGCATTTAATTTAATAGATAGAAAATTTTATTGATGAAAATTGCGGGTTATTATATCACATCAAATAAAACACCATGTTTTCTATTTCTAATGTCATAGGATACCCTTCTACCCACACATAACCCGCTAAAACATGAATACAACACATAAAAAAGCACACAACGTGAGCTGGTGAGTACTCCGCAAAGGACGACCAACGAGCTCACGGTATGCATTTGACACCATAGATGTGAGTTGGTGCCATGGCATGATGGCATGAAATCATCAGTCTATGTACATCGCCTTTGGTGTCGTTGTGCTCTAAAGTGAAAAAGGATTTGTTTGAGGGTTAGCCAAATAGATATCTAGAAATAACGAAAGCCTTGAAGTGCGAGGTACTAGGGTTACGAACCCGAAAACCTTTATTCAGTAGTGAACCCTCGGCTCTGTAGATTAACTTTTCTCTCCTGACGCCTTGTTATAAAAGTGATCTTATTCTGAACAAATGATGTCTATTTAGATCATTTCTAATACTAAAATTTTTATTCTATAATCTTTGATATCACAATCTAGGTTCATGTCACTATGGGCTGACTAATATTTGGTATCGATATCCAATATTTTCAATTCTTTGTTTATTCTTTGTATCCTAATAGAAAATAATGTCATCTTGAAACACATTAAAGAATTAATATTTGTGTTAAACGATGTTTTTAACTTGTTCTTCGCTGTGGAGCTTAAGGTTTTACGTTAAAGACTAATTTTACAATGTAACGACAACCCAAGGACTATTTTCGTATAGTGTCATTAAGGACTAACTTTACTACGGCATGATAACCGAAAGACTATTTTCGTATAGTATATATCTCGGGGCTGGTATTTTTTTTAGGAAAGTCATTAAGGACTAACTTTGCAACGAAACGATAACCCAAAGACTCTTTCTGTATCTTGGGCATCATGCCACTCTCGTGGTTGGTGAAAAAATGGGGACTCTGAAGGCAATACTGCTAATTGTTATATAGTACTCCCTCCGTCTCATAATAATTGTCCACCGACAAAACAGTTTACGAAAATCATTATCATTACAGTTTTTTCTCTCTTACTTTTTGCACAATGACAGTTTTAGCCTTAAATAATTAGATGGTGTTTGTTTTTAAAAAAAAGCCTATTAACAACCTTTTAATCTGACTCATTCAGACGCGCTCAGACATTTGGCTCATTAAGTGCGTTTGTTTTTTTTTCTTTCGTTCAGACGCGGTCAGAGGCTGAAACATCTTAACCAACTAGATGTGAATGGGGGTCTTGATGCCTCTTCACTCTTTACTTTTTTTTGTTTTTTTTTCTTTGGTTTATTTTTTTTGTTTTTTCTCTCTTTGTTTTGTGAGATATTTTTTTACTTTTCACTTTTTTTTGTTTTTTCTTTAGTTTATTTTATTTTTCTCTTTTTGTTTTGTGAGATATTTTTTTACTCTTCTTTTAATATTGATACTACATTAAAAAGAATTAATCTCTTTTTTTGTTAAATAACTAATGTTCAAAATACTAATGATGATAATGCTTTTTCAAACAATAGTAATATATAACTAGTTTGTGAAATTAAATTGTGGTCGTGTAATTTACACGTGAGCTTAATTTTTTTCACTAAAAAGTATTTTAATTCTCACTTGACAATGTTAAGTATACCACGAAATATTATTTTTAGCAATCTTATGATTGTAAAGTTAATGATAGCAACAATTTGCAAAATGATGAAGATGTTTAACCACATTGGAATACAATATATAACTACTTTGTGAGAATAAATTGCGACACAAAATTTTGAATGTTTTCTAAGACATTTTATTCTCACATTGCATAACTATGTTAATTTTATGACTAAAATGTTCTATATAATTTTTAAACATGTTTATGTTTCGTAAGAATAAAACTGATTTTAAGAATAAATTGATTTGTACTTTTATCGTTCAGACATTTAAAAAGTAAAAAACAAACAATATCATTTCATTCAGATTCAGACATTTGCGCATCAGATTCAGATTCGGATGTGCGAATCAGATTCAGATTCAGAGCCTCTTAATAAACAAACAACACATTAGTCTATAACACTTATTATAAAGTTTATAATAATAACCTCAAGTGAGGATGATATGGTAAACTTAATCCAAATTTCTTATATGAAACGGGAGTAATAGTGTGCGTTGACATAAAAGACATAATAATGTTATGCTTAGAATTTAGGTATGTTTATTTTAAGGGTTTTGATTTTGAGGAATGAGATGTGACATTGAAAATGTGTTTCTTAGATAAAAACCATTTACATGGATGGATTTTGAGATTATTCACACGTTGGTTATGTTTGACTCGAGTTTTAATTGAGCTTTTAAAATAAGTTATTTTATAAAAAAAGTTTTATTTGTTACACATGTTTATAAAAAAATTTATAAGTCATAAGTTTTCATAAGTTCTAGCGAGTTAAAAAGAGTTTATGAGAGCTTATAGTTAGTTATATTACTTAACAACCCTTCAAAATATAGTGAACTATCACGCAGAAGCTGAAAATATATTTTAACTTAATTTGATGTATTTTTATGTCGTTTTAAATTAATAAGCTTTAACTTCAATTAATTCATCAAACAACTTTATAAAAATATAAGCTTCAACTTATAATATAAGCTTCAGCTCCAACTTTAGCCCAAGCTAAAGTTTAAAAGCAAGAGATACTTTGTTTTAACGAAACTAATGGGTTAAAGGTATATATACTAATTATAACTATTATATAAAGTTTAAGATTTACGTGGAATGTGGCATCAAATTATTCACTAAAGTTTAAGAGTAAAATATATTTTTTTATATAATATAGAAAAGAGCAACTTGGTATAGATCTTGTCTCTAGCCCTTTCTGAGGATGCAACAATATATATTTTCTAGAAAATATTGCTACTTTTAGTAATTGTCAATAAAGTTGAAAACAAATAACAAAGGTAATAATAATATTTAGCTTTGGCATATCGAACAACCTTCATTGTCTTAAAAATATACATGTAGCCATTACTTTTTCTAATGACAAACTAACAATCTCATCTCATAATATAATATATATATATATTACACTATTAAGTAATTATTTAAACGAGCTAGACTTTAATTCAGCATATACTCTCTCCGTCCCAAATTAATAGTCTCTCTTTTCATTTTGGGTTGTCCCAAAATTATTGTCCCCTTCCAAATATAGTTGTGAGTAATGTAGTAAGTTTACCATATTGCCCTTAATGATACTAGAAATTACAAACTTTATTCAAAGCTTTAATTAATTCCATAAGGGTAAAATTGTCATTCTGCAAAAAAGTAAGAGAGAGAATGCAGTAATGATTATGTTTTCTTAAACTATGTGTTTTTTATCGGGAGACAATTAATTTGGGACGAAGGGAGTATATAATTAGATATGTCAATTGCAAAAAACACATCTTTGTAAAGTGTGTCATTGCAAAAAAAACACATGGTTGGAGATCTCAAAAACGGTGAAATATTCGAGGCTTTGAGCTATTAATATTGTTAATCTCAACAGTGTGTTCTCTTTAGCAAATCGAGTAAACCTCCCCGGCAACTAAAGAAAGATTTTTGATGTCATGCCGTGTTGCAATCTACTTTTTGAATTTTTTAGCATTTTTAAAATGAGTCAATGTTTGCAGTAAAATGTCCAAGAAAGGAGCTCATCTTAAATGATGTCAAACAATTTACGTTTACATGGATTTCAAATAGATACAAAAAGCACAAACTCAATTAGATAGATTGAAAATGTAATCCTTGTAATGGCCTATCCCTTTTTTGTAATTTTTCAAGCTCTTCGCTAGTTCTATTCAATCTTTCAGGTGTGAAGAAAAGACATGTCAATTAACGTGGGTACGTGACCATTATCTCCCTATACTATAAACCAAACCATCCAAATTACTGTATAACCTCAAATGAGGGACACGTGTGCAACAACATTAGCCTACTGTTACCTCCTCTTCTTCTTTGACTAAATACACCATCTTGTATCTTTCACCCTTTTATTTATCTCTTTATCATCATTCCTTCACCCACCCAATCTCTCCCTTTTTTCTTACCATATCATTCACCTTTTCATTATACATATTCCAGCTCTCCCAACCTCCAACGACCTTGGCAACCTAAAAATTTCCGATGACACCGCTTTTTTTTTTTTGAACGGCAAATTGAAATTAATAAAAAAACTAGCAAGAAGCTAGAAAATTACAAGGATATGGATTTAG